>CALNHX010001007.1:0-260988 GCA_940337035.1 Agriotes lineatus
ATTAAAGAAAAATATCAAATTTCGTTTTATCGCAAAAATTAATTGACAATCAAGTTAACATTACTCGCGCAGTCTATGACATGTGACGCGATTACTTCAACAAATGACGGGCGTTGTCAAAGAAACATTCGGACGTGGCTACCTATTTTGTTCACGCGGAACCCAAAACGCTCGGCGAGCGACAAAAAGATGAAAACGCACGCTCAGCGGCAAATGTCAACTTTCTGTTGTCAAATGACAGTGACAAAAATCTACTTTCGAAGTCAGTCGTCGAAAAGCGTTAGTTTTAGATTGTACTAAATTTCAAATAAGAATGCAGTAGATGGCGCTCTGAACTCAAACTCAATTTTACACTAGGAAAATTTACGTTTGTGTGACTGCTAATATTGTAGAATAATTTCGTTCTATATAAGTGAAATAAACATTGTAAACCAGCCTCTTTTACACACTATTTATCGGTTTTCCTTTTGTATTTTTAGAATTCATTCTGAATGTCAAATTGACAATTTTGAAAACATATTTGATTTTCAGATGGTTGTAATGATGGCTTTGTTTCGACCAATCACAGCTATAGTTATGAATTCTATTTAGTTCAAAGTACTGCATGCTTATTTGAAATTTAGTATAGGTAGGTAAACAATAGTATATTGTATGTTAAGAGCTGAAAGTGCATTCTTGCCGCTTTTGCATGATTGCTGGTTTCGACTTCGTCTCAACCAGCAATATTCATGCAAAAGCGGCAAGCGCACTTTTAGCTCGAAATATACATACTATTTTTTCGACGACTGAGAATATTATTAAAGAAAAATATCAAATTTCATCTTATCGCAAAAATTAATTGACAATCAAGTTAACATTACTCGCGCAGTCTATTAGACATGTGACGCGATTATTTCGACAAATGACGGGCATTGTCAAGGAAACATTCGGACGTGGCTACCTATCTTGTTCACGCGGAAACCCAAAACGCTCGGCGAGCGGCAAAATGATGAAAACGCACGCTCAGCGGCAAATGTCAACTTTCTGTTGTCAAATGACAGTGAGAAAAATCTGCTTTCAATGTCAGTCGTCGAAAAAATAAATTGTATATTTTTTTAGGTAAACTACCCTTTTTGTTTGTAATACGGCAAAATTTTACTAAGAAAAGTTGTTCAGAATGGAAAATTATGGCCCTATACAAAATTTCAGAAAGTTCTACGTGCTTAGATCAAACTGTCATTTTTAATAAATACAATTTTGACGGTTTAATTTAAGTACCTACGTAGATCTTTCTGAAATTTTGTATAAGGTCATCATTTAACATTCTGAACAACTTTTCTTGGTAAAATTTTGCCGTATCATGAACAGAAAGAGTAGTTTACCTGAAAGGAAAATAGTTTTCGCTTCACTGTCAAAGCCGACTTGTTCTTTCAGAAACTGAAAATATTCTTAAAATTGTCTTCAGACCAAGCAGGACCTAATCACACAATCTTAAGATAAAATTCAAACATTTTTAGTTCATCTCACCTCTTGTGACATCAATAATAAAAAAAATGATGGCGTTCCATTAAAAAAAAAGTTGGAAGTCGCCATTTTGAAATAATTCGTCCAATTGAAAATCTGATATCACCATCGTGCAGAGAATGTCCTGAAACATACTACTGCCAAATATTTTGAAAGTAGTACCCATAGTGTAGCTAAAAAAAATAAGGCGCTTACTCTGAAACAGGCTGTATATACAGTGAGAATAATGTAAGACTGTACATGGCTGAATTATGCAAAATTAGACATAGAGTATTTACTTAATGTTACCATGATGTTTGTAAACACAATAATAACACAGTGACTATAGAAATTAATTGAAACTGGATTATTCCATTATAATTTCAAAACCGACAATTGTTACTAGCATGGGTAAATTGAGTAATGCTAAAATAAAATTGCCAATGTATAGTCTTATATTATTCACAAGGTAGGTATACAGTGTGTCCCAGGATTGATGTTACAAGAGGTGGGATGGACTAAAATTTTTTGAATTTTATTTTAAGGTTCTGGGATTCGGTCCTGCTTGGTTTGAAAAAAAATTTAAGAATATTTTCAGTTTTTGAAAAACAAGTAGGCCTTGACAGGGAAGCGAAAACAGTTTTATTTTCAGGTAAACTACCCTTTGTGTTTATGATACGGCAAAATTTTATTATTAAAAGTTGTTTAGAATGATAAATTATGGCCCTATACAAAATTTCAGAAAGATCTGTCGACTTATAAAAAACCATTATTTTTTAGATAATTGTATTTTATTTTCAGGTAAACTACTCTTTTTGTTTATGATACGGCAAAATTTTATCAATAAAAGTTATTTAGAATGACAAATTATAGCCCTATACAAAATTTGAGAAAGATCTGTCGATTTAGATGAAACCGTTGTTTTTTAGATAAACAAATTGCATTTATTAAAAATGACGGTTTAATCTAAGTCAACAGATCTTTCTGAAATTTTGAATAGGGTCATAATTTCTTATTCTGAACAACTTTTCCTAATATAATTTTTCCGTATCATGAACAAAAAGGGTAGTTTACCTGAAAATAAAATACAATTTTCTAAAAAATAACAGGTTTTTTCAAGTTGACAGATTTTTCTGAAATTTTGTATAGAACCATAATTCATCATTATGAACAACTTTTATTAATAAAATTTTGCCGTATCATAAACAAAAAGGGTAGTTTACCGGAAAATAAAATAGTTTTTGCTTCCCTGTCAAGGCCTACTTGTTTTTCAAAAACTGAAAATATTCTTAAAATTCTTTTCAAACCAAGCAGGACCGAATCCCAAAAACTTAAAATAAAATTCAAGAATTTTTAGTTTATCTTACCTCTTGTAACATTAATCCTGGGACACACTGTATATGCGAGTATTTTACGGATGCAGCCGTATCTCACTTCTTATTTTCCAAGCCTGTTTATCCAGTCAGTCGCCCTCTTGTAGTCTTCTGGACTCCATGGCTTGATTAATTTCTGCTACCCATGATCTGGGATTACTCTTCTTCCAATGTTCGGAATCCAGCTTCATATTCTCTTTGGCAACTCATGGTCTTCTATACGTTGTAAGTGGCCATACCATTTTAACTGTTTCGTTCCAACGGTATCGATGATGGAACCATAAACTTCCATCCGTTGTTTGATATCTTCATTTCTTACATGTTCAAGTCTAGACAAGCCGCAACTACTCCTCCAGAAGTCCATTTCCAAGGCGTGAAGATTGTCTTTACCTATTCCCTTTAGTTAGTTCCCATACTTCAGCGCCATAGGTTGTAAGGCTTTCTGCGATTGTCTTATAAATGGTAGTTTAGTTTCCTTTGTTATTTTATTGTTCCATAAAACAGAGTTCAATTGTTTGATCGCTCTTCGTCCTTGGTTGATTTTGTTATTTATGTTCTCGTTACTGTTTCCCTTTTCAGTGATAGAAACTCCCAGGTATTTGAACTTATTGGTGTTCTTTATTGTTTCTGGTCCTATATAGAGATCTTGTCTTTTCTCGCACACAACCAAGTATTCCGTTTTCTTTACGTTAATCGTTAAGCCCCATTTTGTGTACTCATCGAAAAGTATCTTCATCATGTAACTGGAATCAATTTCATCACCTCCCACTATAACCTGGTCATCAGCAAACAACAGCGTGAACAGTGCTTCGTCATTAATTAGTATACCCATATTACGACATTTCTTAATCCACCATTGTAAAGCTTCGTTCAAATATATCTTGAATAATGAAGGAGCCAGCCAGCATCCTTGCGTCAACCCTTTCGTCACTTCAAACTCTTCTGATACTTTATTTGCTATTTTGACAGCGCTAACACATCCCTTGTACAAATTTCTTATTGCTTTTAAGTAAGTACTGTTGACACCTATACTATACATGCAGTTCCACAACTTGCTTAATGGAACGGTGTCATACGCTTTATATAGATCTACAAACATTAGATGTACCGGTCTATCACAAACTATGTATTTCTCAGTTAGCTGTCTAAGAATGAATATATTATCGATGCATGATCTGTCCGCACTAAATCCACTTTGCTCTTCTGGTTCTTTCAGAGCTTATTCAACTCGTGCTTAATGATTCTTCCGTATAGCGTGCTAGAGAGCTAATAACACTTATGCCTCTGTAATTATTACAATCTAATTTATTTTTTTTTTAAATACAGATGTTATATAAGCTTTTTTCCAGTCTTTAGGGGGTTGTTCACCGTGTAGGCAGTTTTTAAAGATAGTTCTAAGTGACTCTAGAAGGACATTCTGCAAGTGAAGTTGTAAAGCTATTCTAGTTGCTTCTTGCGTTACAGGTAAAGCGTTTTTGAAATAATTAAAGCGTTATGTAATGAATACAGTCATATGTGGAGTATCAATAATTACATTTCGTAATTCACCTTGACAGCACGGGCGTGGCCAAACAATCGCCACCGCGGCGCAGGCCTACTATTCATTATGACAAATTAAAAACGTCGCAGATGCGAACCTTCCTTAAATCGATATTTATGGATTAATAACGGTAAAATTAAGATCGTAGATAAAATATTGTATGCAACGCATGCTAAAAGTCGTTTATGCGCGAGACATGTTATGAAACTCAGCCTTCGGCTTCGTTTCATAATTTTCATGTCTCGCGCATAAAAGTCGACTTTTAGCACTTGTTGCATAAATAGCTATTTAACAATTTATATATCCCATGATCAAACAAATTTCACTTCTAGTGTGCTGTGACTCCATGATGTTTATGTGGAGCCCAAGAAGACTGTGGAGCCACAGCAAACTAGAGCTCAAATTTATTGGGTGGTAATAAACATTCAGTATTTTAATGCATTTTACAGGCTAAAAAAATACGAAATGTTCAATATAAAATAATTGGAAATGCATGGTATTTTAACAAAATCTATAATATAAAATCTATCATTTGCATGGTATGTTCTGCTCGACATTTTAATTAAATATGTACCCTAAAAACCGGAATGCTTGATAACTGAAGTTTACTATTCATTGAAATTTTATATAATATTATATTAATAAACGCTCGGTAATTTAATGTGTTTTAAGAGTTCGATTTGCGCACCAAGAGCAACATAACCTACAGTCGCGGCCAAAAAAAACTTGACACTTTTATTGACCTAACTCTCAAAATGCGAAAACAATGGCTGGCACTGAACATTCTAATTAATAAATGTCATCAAAAGTCAATATTCAGTTTTAAACAATGACTTTTGATGACATTTATTAATTAGAATTGTCAGTGTCAGCACTAGTTTTCGCATTTTAAAAATTAGGTAAAAAATAGTGCTCCGGTTTTTTTGGCCGCGTGTAGCTTGTATGCTTATCATTATCATCATCATCATCATCATCATCATCAGCCTTGGTCTATCCACTGTTGGATAAAGGCCTCTTCAAGTTTTCTCCTTGTGTCTCTATTTTGGGCAGTTTGAATCCACTTTTTCCTGCTATTTGTTTAATGTCGTCTGTCCATCTTTTTTGTGGTCTTCCTCTACTCCGCTTTGTAAGTCTTGGTCTCCATCCAATGATTTTGGTGTCCCATCGGTTTGGTTCCTGTCGAGCTACGTGACCAGCCCACCGCCACTTCATTATTAATATTCGTTGGTTTATGTCGGTCACCTTGGTTCTTCGTCTAATTTGTTCATGATTATTTTTTTCGCGGAGACTAACGCCGATCATGGCTCTTTCCATAGCCCTTTGTGTAGTTCTAAGTTTTATCATACTCTTTTTTGTCAGTGTCATTGTCTCTAAGCCATATGTTGCAACTGGAAGTATACATGTCTCGTAAACTTTTCTCTTTAAGCTAATGGGTATGTTGGTGTTTTTCATTATATGGCTAAGATTCCCAAAGGCAGCCCAGCTCAGACTACAGTGCCTTTATATAGACAGTGGCGACAATGGGGTGTCCTATTTTTGATTGGCTCCCTAGATCACGTGGTTTTAGCCGCCATGTTTATGCTAAATCACCTGTGATTCGTGTTATACTTTTGGCAGTACTGAAGTGTATTGTCAGTCTATGTCAAATTCGAGGTTAGCAGGTTCGGTTTTGCGTCAGTTTTGACACAAACTGACGCAAATCTTAACCTGCAAATCTCAAATGTTTTCAGTACTGCCAAACGTAAAACACGTATCACAGTCGACTCTGATCACGGATTTAAATAAACACCCGTTAGAAATTTGCATAAATATGGCGGCGGGGGTGTGGCTTACTTGTATTGTCGCCACTGTTTATATAAAGGCACTGTAGCTCAGACTTGTTCGCCGCGACATCTCTGCGGTTTGATGTTCTTTCCCAATCTTAAGTTTATGTCCTAAGTATATATATTCTTCCCCTACCTGAATGTTGTTGTTGCTTATGGTGACACTCTCTTCGGATGGACCCATAACTTTCGTTTTTTTGACATTCATTTTCAGACCCACGCGCTCTGATGTTTTGAGAAGCTCTGCTAACATGTCTTTGAGTTCTTCTAGGTCGTCACTAATTAAGACAATATCGTCTACAAATCAAAGATTGCTTAAGTACATTCCGTCGATATTCAAACCTTTTCGTTCCCATTGGAGATTTCTGAATATATCTTCTAAGACGAGGGCAAATAGCTTGGGCGAAATAGTGTTTGAAGATGGTTATTAGTGCCATATTTTCTTCGGAAGCCCGCCTGCTCTACCGATTGATAGAAGTCTAATTTAGCTGTTGAGCGATTTGTGACGATCTTGGTCAACAATTTATAAAGATGTGACAGCAGACTAATAGGGCGATAGTTCTCCAAGTCCCCGCTATCACCTTTTTTAAAGAGCAGGATGACCTCCGCGCATTGTCAAGAGTTTGGGATCTTCGCTTCATCAAAACATTTGTTTAGCAGAATGCGGACTGATTCTAATAGGGGCTCTTCGCCCATTTTCAGCATTTGGGTAGTAATTCGGTCTTCTCCTAGTGACTTCTTATTTTTCATTTGACGCAAGGCTGCTTTAAGTTTTTCTATGTTAATTTCTGGCATTTCCTCCGATCCTACCGTCATAATATGTCGTTGTTGGTAGTTTTCTTGTGAATAGGTGTTGTATAAAGATTTATAGAGATTTTCGACAGATTTTACTATTTCTTGTGTATTTCTCACCACTGTTCCTTCAGCATTTTTTATTTTGTAAATGTTCGCTCTTCCTTTAGCCAATGATCTTAAAACCATCATGGGTGTATTGTCTTCAATCACTGACTGAATCACTGTTGTATTATATGCTCTTAGGTCTTTGCGTATACGTTTGTTTATAGCCTTATTTAGTTGTTTATATTCTTCTGTTTGTCGGTTTAATTCCTTTCTGTGGCTCATCATTTGCAATGTTTCTTCAGTAAGTTTATTGGTTTTTCGCCCTTTTCGGCAGCATATCTTCTTTGCAGCTGTTTGAACAGTAGATGTAATTTTATTTGTTAATTCATTTATTCCCAAATTGTTGAGTTCAGGGGTGGGGCCCAATTTGTTTTCGATGAGTTTTGCGTATTCTTGTTGATGTTTATCTAGGTGTGTTGTGGGAAATAGGTAGGGTTTCTGGATTAGTTTTTTCCTTTCGGTTTTGATAT
Organism: Agriotes lineatus; assembly: GCA_940337035.1. Taxonomy (NCBI): domain Eukaryota; kingdom Metazoa; phylum Arthropoda; class Insecta; order Coleoptera; family Elateridae; genus Agriotes; species Agriotes lineatus. The sequence goes on from CALNHX010001007.1 coordinate 7,589, forward strand.
CGCTTTTAAGAGTTCCTCTCACCATCCTATGATCACTTCCAGTGTCAAACCTGTTCAAAATCGAAACGTCGGTGCAGATATCTTTGCGGTTTGCTAGTATGTAATCAATCTCATTCTTCGTATGGCCGTCCGCACTTCTCCAGGTCCACTTTCTCTGGGATGGTTTTTTGAAGAATGTATTAAGTGTATCAGTGCCTGTTATATGTATGAGTGATCTGTAGTTTTATTTACAGAGCGTTTATTACTATCTTTTATTGTTTTTTTAGCACGTTAGAACTGACTTTAAGTATGAGTCACAGTGGCTAAAGGAAGAGCGAACATTTACAAAATAAAAAATGCTGAAGGAACAGTGGTGAGAAATACACAAGAAATAGTAAAGTCTGTCGAAAATCTCTATAAATCTTTATACAACACCTATTTACAAGAAAACTACCAACAACGACATATTATGACGGTAGGATCGGAGGAAATGCCAGAAATTAACATAGAAAAACTTAAAGCAGCCTTGCGTCAAATGAAAAATAAGAAGTCACTAGGAGAAGACCGAATTACTACCCAAATGCTGAAAATGGGCGAAGAGCCCCTATTAGAATCAGTCCGCATTCTGCTAAACAAATGTTTTGATGAAGCGAAGATCCCAAACTCTTGACAATGCGCGGAGGTCATCCTGCTCTTTAAAAAAGGTGATAGCGGGGACTTGGAGAACTATCGCCCTATTAGTCTGCTGTCACATCTTTATAAATTGTTGACCAAGATCGTCACAAATCGCTCAACAGCTAAATTAGACTTCTATCAATCGGTAGAGCAGGCGGGCTTCCGAAGAAAATATGGCACTAATAACCATCTTCAAACACTATTTCGCCCAAGCTATTTGCCCTCGTCTTAGAAGATATATTCAGAAATCTCCAATGGGAACGAAAAGGTTTGAATATCGACGGAATGTACTTAAGCAATCTTTGATTTGTAGACGATATTGTCTTAATTAGTGACGACCTAGAAGAACTCAAAGACATGTTAGCAGAGCTTCTCAGAACATCAGAGCGCGTGGGTCTGAAAATGAATGTCAAAAAAACGAAAGTTATGGGTCCATCCGAAGAGAGTGTCACCATAAGCAACAACAACATTCAGGTAGTGGAAGAATATAATATATACTTAGGACATAAACTTAAGATTGGGAAAGAACATCAAACCGCAGAGATGTCGCGGCGAACAAGTCTGAGCTGGGCTGCCTTTGGGAATCTTAGCCATATAATGAAAAACACCAACATACCCATTAGCTTAAAGAGAAAAGTTTACGAGACATGTATACTTCCAGTTGCAACATATGGCTTAGAGACAATGACACTGACAAAAAAGAGTATGATAAAACTTAGAACTACACAAAGGGCTATGGAAAGAGCCATGATCGGCGTTAGTCTCCGCGAAAAAAATAATCATGAACAAATTAGACGAAGAACCAAGGTGACCGACATAAACCAACGAATATTAATAATGAAGTGGCGGTGGGCTGGTCACGTAGCTCGACAGGAACCAAACCGATGGGACACCAAAATCATTGGATGGAGACCAAGACTTACAAAGCGGAGTAGAGGAAGACCACAAAAAAGATGGACAGACGACATTAAACAAATAGCAGGAAAAAGTGGATTCAAACTGCCCAAAATAGAGACACAAGGAGAAAACTTGAAGAGGCCTTTATCCAACAGTGGATAGACCAAGGCTGATGATGATGATGATGATGATGATGATAATGATAAGCATACAAGCTACACGCGGCCAAAAAAACCGGAGCACTATTTTTTACCTAATTTTTAAAATGCGAAAACTAGTGCTGACACTGACAATTCTAATTAATAAATGTCATCAAAAGTCATTGTTTAAAACTGAATATTGACTTTTGATGACATTTATTAATTATAATTTTCAGTGCCAGCCATTGTTTTCGCATTTTGAGAGTTAGGTCAAAAAAAGTGTCAAGTTTTATTCGGCCGCGACTGTAGGTTATGTTGCTCTTGGTGCGCAAATCGAACTCTTAAAACACATTAAATTACCGAGCGTTTATTAATATAATATTATATAAAATTTCAATGAATAGTAAACTTCAGTTATCAAGCATTCCGGTTTTTAGGGTACATATTTAATTAAAATGTCGAGCAGAACATACCATGCAAATGATAGATTTTATATTATAGATTTTGTTAAAATACCATGCATTTCCAATTATTTTATATTGAACATTTCGTATTTTTTTAGCCTGTAAAATGCATTAAAATACTGAATGTTTATTACCACCCAATAAATTTGAGCTCTAGTTTGCTGTGGCTCCACAGTCTTCTTGGGCTCCACATAAACATCATGGAGTCACAGCACACTAGAAGTGAAATTTGTTTGATCATGGAATATATACATTGTTAAATAGCTATTTATACAACAAGTGCTAAAAGTCGACTTTTATGCGCGAGACATGAAAATTATGAAACGAAGCCGAAGGCTGAGTTTCATAACATGTCTCGCGCATAAACGACTTTTAGCACGCGTTGCATACAATATTTTATCTACGACCTTAATTTTACCGTTATTAATCCATAAATATCGATTTAAGAAAGGTTCGCATCTGCCACGCTGCGTGATAATGAATAGTAGCTTACGCCGCTGGCGATTGTTTGGCCACGCCCGTGCTGTCAAGGTGAATTACGAAATGTAATTATTGATACTCCACATATGACTGTATTCATTACATAACGCTTTAATTATTTCAGAAACGCTTTACCTGTAACGCAAGAAGCAACTAGAATAGCTTTACAACTTCACTTGCAGTTCGAAATTGTAGTTTTGAACCTTGAGGAACATTTTTTTTATCTCTCGATACAAGTGACAGTTACAGGTATTTATATAAAGAACTGAAAGAAAAGCAATAAAATACGGAAGCTTAATAATTAAAAAGAAACTACCGTTTTTATTGTGTTTATTGAATGACATATAGTAGCAAATATGTATTTATGATTAATTCACTCATTCATAAATTTAAATGACATTGACAGATATAAGTAGATATTTAATTTTTGAAGTAAGGTTTCATAAAAACCAGAAGAAATCATATTTGAGATACAATAATAATCATTATGAATGTGAGATCCCAACCTGTTTATTAAGAGTACTTGTGTTCTGTGGAACTAGTGATACTGATGATTAATAATGTAACAAAAAGGGCATATGAATTAGATGTATTCGTTTTAAAAAGAGAATTGTTTTGAAAATAAAACTAAATAAAAAGTAAATTCAAATGCAATTGCTAGTAGCTTAAGAAATATTTTTTTATAAAATAAAACTATTTACATACATATACCGGGTGACAATGAGACTAGGGCATGCTTATATCTTCTTTATTTATGAATCCATTTAAATAAAATTTTATACCCAGATACTAGACATAATTTCTGATTGGCCGATAGAAATAGTCAAACTGGCTGACTTCCGATTTTACCGGAAATTATACCAACTTTGATTTTTTAAATGGAACAACATGTATATTTTATGTTTTTCTGAATCTACGAGTCAACCTACATATAATAGTCTTGCAAAATTTCTTTTTTTTTAAACAAATAAAATTATCTTGCAATTTTTATTTTTTGCCATAGTAGGCCTTGACTTGGAAAAATCTATTCTAATTGACTCTAGCAACTCTTAATAATAGCTATTTTATCAATAAGGTCAATAACAAACCTTTAATAAAAGAATATAGTTTGCTAAACTCGTTTTTTAAGAAAAAGTCACTTTTTAAATGGCACCTACTAAGGGCCATCTTGCCGTTAGATAGAAAATGTAATTACCAATCTAACAATATGCATCATGCACTACTTTATCTTTATCTGAAACTAAAGATTAATAAATTAATAATTTTTTAAAATATTTAAATGCAATAAATATTGATACCTAAGCAAATTTGGCTACACTGTTCTATGTACATAATTAGAGTCGCAGATGCCGAAAAACATAAAACATATAGAGTGGTCTATTTAAATAACTAAAGGTAGTGTCACTTTCGTTTTCCCCGGAAGTGACACTAACCTTGGGTTTTTAAATAGATTTAAAAAAATAATTAATTAATTAATCTTCAGTTTCAGATACAGGTAAAGTTGTGCATGATGCATATCGTTAGATTGGTAATTACATTTTCTATCTAATGGCAAGATGACCCTTAGTAGGTGCTATTTTAAAAAAAGTGAATTTTTCTTAAAAAACCAGTTTAGCAAACTATATTTCTTTATTAAAGGTTTGTTATTGACCTTATTGATAAAATAGCTATTATTAAGAGTTGCTAGAGTCAATTAGAATAGATTTTTCCAAGTCAAGGCCTTCTATGGTAAAAAATAAAAATTAGTATCATTTCCGGTAAAACCAGAAGTCAGCCATTTTGACTATATCTATCGGCCAATCAGAAATTATGTCTAGTATCTGGGTATAAAATTTTATCCAAATCGATTCATAAATAAAGAAGATATAAGCATGGCCCAAGTCTCATTGTCACCCGGTATACCTGGAGCAGAAAATATAATTCACAAAAAATTGCCAACATGATGAGGTATTAAGAAGGATAAGACTAGGATTGGCCAAATACGGCAACTTTAGACAGGTATTTAAATCAGATTTTCCACAACATCTAAAGACACGAGTATTTAACGAATGCATTTTACCAACCTTGACATATGTAGCCGAAACGTGGACGTTCACGGAAGGTTATAGGAAAAATTAAGGGTGACCCAGAGGAAAATGGAAAGATCCATGTTGGGGATTCGGCTACAAGACAGAGTCAAAAACGAAGCAATTGGAAAAAATACTAAAGTAATAGACATTGCTGAATACGTAGCTAAAAAGAAGTGACAATGGGCAGGACACCTTATACGAACAACGGACGATAGTTGGACAAAAAATGTGACGGAATGGAGACCAAGAGTGGGGAAGCGTGATCGAGGTAGACCTAAAACAAGATAGAAAGATGACATTCAAAAGATTGGTAAAACACATTGGATGAGCAAGACAATAACGTGGAGCTATAATAGCATCAATTGAATATTTGCCTTATCTGTTGTGCGTTCTAAATTAAGAACGCTTACTGACTTAATGTAACTTTACCTAAGTGTTTAGCTTTATTAATTTGACTAATTTGCTACTATTAGTGTGTACTATCGCTCATTAAAGAAATAGGGGAATATGCAAAACTCGTATTAAATTATATTCCCGGAACTCTTTCTGTTATCATGAATGCCCTTCATCCTGCTGCCCATCAACTTACTACCTGCAATGTGTTGCCTTCACACTGCACACTTCTACTCAACTCGTCTCGATTAAAAGCCACGCTTGCAAATAAATGAATAACTGCAAGTTTCTATGGTTGATTTCAGCTACTCCAGATGGTTCTATGAAATTTGTTCAGATGCATAGCTAGAATTTTGGCATCTAACAAACTTATAATTGTTCACACTTGTTTAATTATTATTCATAAAAACTACATATGTTATTTACACCTATTACATATACGATGTGAGCACCAAAATTTCCCGGCTATGAAAGAAGACAAATTAAATTTGATTTTTCAATATAGTCCCTGACATCAGCGCACTCATATCATTGTTGTAGCGACAATTCAATACCCTAAAAAAATATTTCTTCAGTTTGTCTTCAACATCTGCCAAACTGCAGACGCAATTCCAGCAGTGTGAACAGCTGCTTTGTGATGCAGCAGACACACATCTCTGGTTAGTTTCACACGTCTTTCTTCCCAAATATTTTGTTGTAATTTGTACAGGAGTGACTGTGGTGTTGCGTTCTTTAAAGTCTATGAGAAAAATGCCCTCATGCCACATTCTATCGACTGCCGTTTGGACAACAAATCATAGTAAAGAACCATAGTTTCATCCCTTGTGACAATTGTCTTTAACACATCCACATGGTTTTCTCCACAGACCTCCAAAATGGATGAAGCACATTTCATACTGCGCGGGCGCTGAACTGCTGAGAGCTGTTTGGGGACTCACCTTGCACTAACTGTACTCATTCTTAAATAATTGTTGAGGATTCGGCGAACGCTTGTATCAGAAAGCCCCCTATTTTTGATATTTCTTTCACCTTGAAGCGTCGATCGCTTAATATGCGATCCTCAACAAGAGCAATCTTGCCCGTCACAGTCCTCCCTGTTCTTGCATCATTTTCCGATAATCTCTGCCCCATTCTAAACCATTGTGACCAATCTTAACACGGAATAGGATCGAAATAAACGAGTGTCAGTTATAAGAAAACTAATTGGCGTAATAGTAATTTACGTTACGAGACCGGAAAGTAGTGTTTTGCAGGTCGAACCAAGCAGATTCTAGGGCGAGCCCGCAGGCGAGTCCTGGAAGCTTGGGGAGATCTGCAAACACTTTCCGGTCGTGTATCGTACAATATTTTTTTTACGACATCCGAGTTCATACTCTTAACTTTAAAAAACTCCAAAAAATTATGACATTAGTATCTATTATTTGACTTATCGAAACAATAACGCGCACTTGATTCCATAGTAACGAAGGCATCAGGGACCGGCAAAAGCTTTTATTCGCAACCATATATGTAATGTTAACATTCCTGACCTCATTTGAGTGGGGGAAGTCGTACATTTCAGCCCGCTACTTCCCGGGGAAGTACATTCCTGACCGCTGAGTAGGGAGGGATGCTGGGAATCTCGTTGATCCATTCATGCGCGTCACAACCTGACGTATCATATATAATAATTTTTCCAATTATCGTTTAGAATAAAGTGGTTGCGAATAAAATAGTATACAAACCTCGACAGGAAGTTTCCTTAGCCTCGAGATAATAGCTGATTTCGACGCTTCGCGTCTCAATCAGCTAGCTAATCTCTCGACAGTAATGAAACACTTCCCATCTCGGGCTGTAATATACTATTATTTGCAACCATATATGTAATGTTAACATTCCTGACCTCATTTGAGTGGGGGAAGTCGTACATTTCAGCCCGCTACTTCCGCACTCACTTTCCGCACTTGAGCGGAGTAGGTAGGGATACTGGGAATCTTGTGGATTCATTTATGCTCGTCGCAACCTGTCGTATCATAATATAATAATTTTTCCAATTATTGTTTAGAATAAAGTAGTTGCGAATAAAATAGTATACAAACCTCGACAGGAAGTTTCCTTAGTCTCGAGATAAAAGCTGATTTCGACGCTTCGCGTCTCAATCAGCTAACTAATCTCTCGACAGTAATGAAACACTTCCCATCTCGGGCTGTAATATACTATTACCGGTCCTGATGCCCTCTTTCCGATCTTGACCGGCAAAACGTTACTTTCTGGCAAAAAAATTCTCCAGAAACGGCCTATTGTCTGTCGTAAAAAAAATTATTTTTGTTTTGTCCAAGGCTAATAAGACTTGAACCAATGTCTTCTCAAATTTGTACCCGCTGCAATACCTGGATCAATGTCAGGCTGGGAAATTTTGGCGCTCACCTCGTATTTATTGTCATTATTTTAATATGCTTACATGAATAAATATTAATTGCAAATTAAGTTGCAGTTAATATGCAAGTATTCAAAGTAAAAGAATTGTTAATATTTTTTTTTAATCGGTTCTGGTTCAATTGTTAGTAAACACAGTAATGTGGCTTATGCCCCAGTTGATGTTTGTTGAAACTTCCTGTGGCTTGTTGGCATGGTCAAGAATACCTTTACTAGCTTACACGTTTGTAATTCCCATCAATTAATACATTCATGTGATACGTTTAGATGAATTTTCCTCTCTCAAAATTCGATTTTATTTCAATTGCTGATGGATCTTCATTAACATTAGGGCACTTTTTTTTATAATAAATTACCCTTAGCTTCCAAATCTCCACTTTTTAATGAATGTAGCACTTTTTTAGTCGACAAATTAAAATCACACACACACACACTCTGCACTACGGTCTTATAGGGCCTCGGCCTCCTGTACAACAGCTTTCCATCTGTCCTGAATAATGGCTTCGATAGTCCAATTTCGCACCTTAGTTTTTGAAGGTCACTCGAAATGTTGTCTCACCATCGCCATCGAGGTCTTCCTTTAGGGCGCCGACCTTCTGGAATGTGTGTTAATACTGTTTTAGTTATTTGATTTTCGGGCGTACGCCAGACATGACCTAGCCATCTTATTCTCTGTTTTTTAATCTCCCACCCTGTCTTGATCCTGGTTTAGCAGTCTCAGTTCGTGGTTCACTACGTGGTCTCCACCCATCAGCCTGATTGCCATACACCGGCCGATATATCTTTCGTAATATTTTTCTTTCAAATCGGTTTATTAAGTCTTCATGTTTCCTTGTCACTGTCTTAACCTCACATCCATATGTGACTACAGGTCTGATTATTTTTTCTATGGGTAGTCTCATCTGCATTTCCTCGTCATTAGTCTTGCTAAAATCATCTGATGCAATTTCGGTTCATTTAAATCTTACATTTAGTTGCATAATAGTAAAGTCAGTGTTTAGAAACTAAAACATAATTTTTAATTTTTATTAAGTAGAGGAAGGTCGCCTATGATGGCACTTTTTTTCAACACCTAATATATTTTTTGGCTCAAAGGTTTAACCCATACAATCATGTCAAAATATTTGTTACTGCTTAAATATTAATCATAGAACTTAAAGAAATATATAAAAATTATAATAGGAAAGAAAAAATCACCAACTATGCCATCATAGACAACTGAGTTGCCTATGATGGCACACTCCAGTAAAATGCAAAAATCTGAAGGACGCATGCACGTAAAAGGAAAATTATTATTACAGTTTGCACATTTTTATTATTAAAAAATAAAAGCAATCAAACTGTTTAAAAAATTTAAATAATACCTTAAGCCTGTATGACACGACACTAAATTGTATGCAAAATTTACTTGTAAATTTTCATAAAAATGTTAAGCACCGTTGCATACAGAAAATTGGCTGCTAAATTTTGCGCTGAATTTTCATGTAAATTATTTAGAACTTGTTCTAAATTTCCTGGTAAATATGCTTGTAAAAATGCGCAGAAGTATCGTAATCAGAAAAACTGCAGCGCATAAACATAACCTGTATTTATTAGCATTGTTTAACCACGCGTTTAATGCTGGCGCTCTTATCTAAGATACATTTAAGGGTCTCTAAGATAAATGCCTTAACCAACCTCAGAAAATAGCTAATAAACGACAAATAACACGAAAACAAACGCATACTTCAACCAATACCCTCTAGAGGGTACTCTTTCCACTTAAAATATTTGCTACTAAGCATGTGCGCATGCCAAATTTAACATCATATTTAGCACACGTTGTAAACAGGAAATTGTGTTTTTGAAAGAAAAATTACCAGTGAATTTATTTGTTAATATCTCTTATGCAATTTAGTTGGAAATTTTCCATGGTAACGGCGAAAATTGATAATCGGAAATTTACCGGAAAATTTCCACTTGTGTCACTGTCATCACAAAAAAACCGTAAACTATTAGTACTTAGATATTAGTTTCGTAATTTTTTTAATAAAAATGTTTTCTTACTGTGTTTTTCATTCGTGATATTCTCTATCAAAATATAACGCGTGCTTAAAAAATTTCCCTATGGAAATATTTCAAGCGCTTGTATATTTCTACTGAAAATCTACAAGTAAATTTTGCACAAAATTTAGCGTCGTGTCATACAGGCTTTATATTCTAAGGAATATGTTTGAAACTTTTAAAACATTATCAAGAAGGTTAAACTTGTTAACTCTCTTCGAAGGAATTCTTCTTTATTTTGAGACATATCTAAAAAAATCATAAAGATAAGTAGATATTGTCCCGTTATAAATATGACTCCTATGATGCATACCCATTTATAGGTATGCCATCATAGGAAAATGTCACACTTCTGGTAAATAAATTATAAAAAATTAAAGCTACAACTTAGATTCAAAATAATTACAACAAAATAACGTCTATAGCCCATAGTTATCGGGAAAAAATCTTGCATTCTAATTTAATGAACCTAACATATTAAATTTTTGATAAAAGTGAATACAATTACTTCGGCACTTAGCCAATTATGTCTTATTAAATAACTTCACATAAAAACATTTGCCACTGCTGAAATTCGACCCACAACTGTCGGCCGATATCGTGCGCTCGCGTACTCCGCAGGTTGGCGCGAAAACCGATTTATTCCGGAAAAATCTGTGGTATGCCATCATGGGAAGTACGCCATCAAGGGCGACCTTCTCCTAATTGTTTGCAGACATAAATACGTGAAAAATGTATTATAAGCAGTCAGCACTTGACTAACCTAGTTAATAAATGTAATTATGCTGATAGTACTAACGATAATATTACTGTTTGTTATGAAATGTAACACGTTATGTAGAATTTCAATTTAAACTGGATTCATGTGCTTAACTTTTAGAATTTTTTATTTAGGATACCCGTTACAAAGTCTCTTAATGTTATTACAATCTGATCACTTATGTAGTTCAATGAGTAATTTTATTCTAACTTAATTGATTACGTTTGAAGATTCTTAAACTAAGGTTTTACTCACTAGTTTTGCTTGTGTTTTTGTAACTTAACTACACTAATCATAACATGTAGCACGAACTGCACGATACTCTGCTTTGTACTATCACTATTTCACTAACTCACAAGGCTTCGTCTTCTTGAGTCGTCTTACTAGGTTTGTGTTGTCCAGAGCTGGATAGCCGCAACGTTCACATGGTGAAGCAGTCTATGTTCGTGGCTACTGGCAAATTTGGCGATGGTTTGATCAACAGTATCCATTTGAAGATCCCTATGGATGTCTCTGTTTCGGCCGTACCAGGGTGCATACAACAATGTTCCTTAGTGCTTTGTTCTGAAAGCGCTGAATCAGTTGGATGTTGCTCTCACTGGCACAACCCCAGAGCTGAATGTCATAGGTCCAAACAGGTTTCAATATTTGCTTATATAAAAGCAGTTTGTTATATGTTGACAATTTGGAGTTTTTTCAAGTAGCCAGTACATTTTTTCAGTTTGATACAAGTTCTTCGCGTTTCTTTTTAACATGAACTCTCCAGTGGAGTCTAGCGTCTAAGGTCATTCCCAAGTACTTTGCTGAGTAGCATAGGGAATTTGGGTCCCGTTGATTCTGATGGAAGATGTTGCTTCCGTTTGTTAGTAAAGTCTATATGTACCGACTTATTTTCATTTAACTTGATATGCCAAGTTTTAGTCCAGGTGTTAATTCTATCAATGGAGGTTTGTAATTTCTCATCAGGCTCTGCATGATATTTTCCAATGACAATAACTGCGGTATCATCAGCAAATGTTTCTATTGTTTTGTATTCAAGGCTTGCAATATCATTAGTATATAATAGGTAGAGTACCGGACCTAGCACGCTACCTTGTGGCACTCCTGCTTTGATTTCCTTTAGTTCAGATATGCATCTTTTTGTTTGATTCTGAAATATCTTCTGTTAGATAAGATTGTAAAGTTGTGAATATTGTCGTGGCAGAAACAGGTTCAGTTTGTGAAACAAGCCTTCATGCCACACTTTGTCGAAAGCCTGAGCAACATCGAGGAAGACGGTGGAACAGACTTTTCTTTCTTCTAAAGATTTTTCCATTTTCCTGAATCCAAACTGGTGACAAGGAATCAGATTCTTTTCCTCTACTATGGGTTTTAGGGCCGGTTGCAGAAAGCAATGTTAAGTCTGGTGTCAGCTAACGTCGCGTCAAAGTGAACAAAATCGCATCAAATTTTGTTTACTAATGTAATAGTTACCATAAACGTTTGAGATTTGATGCGTTTTTGTCACTTTGACGCGACGTTAGCTAACACCAGACTTAACATTGCTTTCTGCAACCGGCCCTTAGTCTCTTAAGCAGTATTTTTCATATAATTTTGAAATCACTGGCAGTAATGATATAGGCCTATATGATGCTATTTCTTGAGAAGGTTTCCCCGGTTTAGGATCATGATGACCTCTGCAACTCTCTACATCCTAGGAACATACTTCAACCTGACGGATGCATTAATGAGATTGGAAAGTTGTACTGTGGATTTTCTTGGGAGTTGTTTAGAACTTCACCAGTGATTAAGTAAAAGCGAGGGGCCTTTGATGGGTTGATGTTTCTTTTTATTTCATCTGATACTTCTTTTGGCGAAGTAGTATAATGATGGCATCTTGTTGCTGTGGTTCAGTCCAGTATTGAGGGTCTTCTCCATCATTTGGCTGGAAAATGCTCTTTAGATGTTTTGCAAACCTATTCGCTTTTTGGGTTTGTTTCGGGCTCAGCTTTCGTTTTTTATATTTCGGATTGTTGGATTATGTAGTACTGATCTTTTTAGTCGTTTTGTTGCCCTCCAAGTGAGTAATCCGTTTTACTGTCATTAGTTAATTCACTTAGGTGGTCTCCAATCGACTCGTCTTGATACCCTGAATTTCACGCTTTAATTGCTGCGTAGCGTTGCTCAAAATTGTTTTATCACTTGGTGCTCTGGTTGCTGCCATTTCCGTCTCAGCTTTCTCTTTTCTGAAATAAGGTTCCTAATCTCGTTTGGGTAGTTATTATACCTTTTGTCCTACGGATGTGCTCAGGTGTGTTGTCCCATGCTGCTCGTTGGATGTTTTCAACAAACAGATCAACTTCGTCATCTAGTTGCTCCTCTGTTCTTAGTAAAATTAAAAGCTCAATGAGGTCTTCAAGTTTTATTTTGAAGCTTTGCCAATCTGTCATCTTGTTAGTTAAACTCGGTGGATTTTGTTTTTGGATTATACTATCACTCAGTGTAAGAAGTGTCGGAGAGTGATCTGAGTTCACGTCCCATATTTTTTTCAATATGGACATAACTTGATGAGATATTCCTGATTACAAATAAGTCTATGAGATCAGGAATTTTATGCAGATCAGTAGGCCAATATGTTGGCTTACCAGTTGTTAATACTTCGCATTTGAGCTGTTTTGATTGTGCTAAAAGTTGCCTACCTTTTGTTGTAGTTAGCCTAGGTACCCAGTGTATGTGCTTTGCGTTAAAGTCACCTCCAATGATGAATTTATTTCCTTAGCTATTGAGGAAATCTGCATATTGTTCTTTCCTTATAGCATGCCTCGCTGGCAATATAATGCTGTGATTATCACTTCATATGATTTTGTTTTAATGTTAACATATGTGGCCTGTACTTCCACTGTTTGGTAACCCATTTCTTGATGATGTAAGATAGATTCCTTTATGATGATTGCACTTCCTCCTTTTGATGCATTGTCCGGGTGGATTGTATGATAGATTTTAAATCTTTTAAATTTGATGTATGACTCTCTCGTGAAATGACAGACATACATTTTTTCTAGGTCAAGAACTGCTTGCAACTCTTGCTGAGTTTGTAGCAGTCCATTGGAGTTCCATTCTAGTATTCTTAACTGGTTAGCCATTTTTAGTTTTAAGGATCGTTCCTTGTGCACGATATTCTAATTTGGAAATACGTTCATCCATATTATTTAACTTCTCTAATATTTGCTAAAGCATCTTGTCAATGGATGAGCTCGTTTGGTTTGTTTTTTCTCTCCGTGTTGTTTATCTGTTTCACCGGATACTGTTTGACTGTAGGTCTTAGTCTTAGATCCGTTTCCTTGTTGTGTTGATCCTATTATACGTTGAGTGGGTCTTTGAGGTTGTTTAGGTAGATTAGGTTTCTTAAACTGCCTATTCTTAATTTCTTGCATCTCTTTTGCTACTAAGCGCCCACGGTAGTTGGCTGGGTGTTCTTCACAATGAACACATTTTGGAGTTGCATCTTTTGGCTTTGTACAATCCGCTGTGAGATGTCTCCCGGTGCATCTCACACATCTGAGTTCCTTAGCGCAGTACCTTTGGGTATGCCCATAAGCTTGGCACCGCTTACACTGTGTTACTAATCTGGATTTTTGATTTGGCTGAATTTCAACTCTTATGCCCATGATGTCTGTTATCCCAAATATTTTATTGATATATTCATCATGTCTGAAGACAAGTACAAACATATTCAGTGGCTGTTTAGTCTTATATTTTAATTTGGGTGCTGCTTCAATCAGTTTTTTATCCTCTTTTCCGTAGAGTCCGGACTATTTGCTCGGTATCGCAAGTATGTGGAATTAATAGCGGCGTAGGCTGTAATGGTGTTTGCTGAAACATTTTTGCACGATAACTTAGGCCAACCTTCGTTGCAATTTTATCGCTTTTTTCGTATCGTATATCGTCGACTGACCTACATCAAACCACACACGCAGCATAAACTGCTACACTGCAATTTCCTAGGTCAGATCATTGCACAATACGTCTTAACTGTTCCACTGCCACTACGCGACTGTACTTTTAGAATTTACTTCGTAAATTAAGTGTATATGTAGAAAATTTTCTACTCAATAAACTAATGCAGTTAGATACCTTTCTGTGTTCACAAACCTCTGCCAAATGGGCCCAAGTCTTTATTACCCTCCTTATGTGAGACTGCATAAAGCTGTTGGAACAGTATCCATTGAAATTCCTCCACCACCATTTCAAAGAAAACAAGAATAACAAAGGGAAAATCAGCTCAAAATACAATTACCGCAGGTGTGGTGCTACACATAAAGCTAGGCAATTCCCTACCTTTGGAAAGCAGTGCAACAAGTGCAAGAGGTAGAATCACTTTGAAAAGTTTTATAAGAACAAGTTCGTATACGAAGTAGAAGACTTTAACAGCGACAGCAGAGGCCGAAGACAAAATTTAGAAGGTATCAGTTACTGTTAGTGAAGTCAAACAAAAGAAAAATGAATGGTTGGAGGTGATCGAAGTCGAGAGCAAAGCAATGTGGTTCAAGATAGGTACAGGGACTCAAGTCGACATACTACCAGCCAGCCAGTGCGCACTAGTAAGCAAGAAAACAGGTATTCTGAGTGGAGCAATTAGGATAATATTAGAAACTTATTGTAGTTGTAAAATAAGAGTTGTAGGTAAAGTTAAGCTTAACTGGGAATTTAAAAGTAAAAAATATAAATAAAATTTCATAATAGTAGATGATAAGCCAAAATCCTTGTTATGCCTAAAGGTTAGTAAATTAATGGAAATAGCATTACAGGTTAAAGATGTAAATAGTCTAAGCACTTTAGATAAGGAAGAATTTGTGAAATATAACAGATGTATTTAGAGGTTTAGGAAAATTTAATAAGAAATGGGCGTTGAAATTAAGACCTAACACTGTACCTATTGCAAAGCCACCCGTAGGATATCTTTATTGTTAAGAAGTCAATCAAAAGAGCATTGAAAAACTTAGAACAAAGAGGAATAATTTTCATAAATGAAAGCCCCCCACACAGTGGTTAAGCAATTTAGTTAACCTAGAAAAAAGTGACTGATTTTTAAGACTTTGTTTAGATCCAAAACATTTGAATGAAGCTCTAAAAAACAAATATTGTTTAATTTCAACTGTTACAGATATTTCTGTGAATTCGAAGAGAAAATTCAAAAACCGATAAAAAGGTTTCTCCTTGACCCACATGAATTTAATTTATTTGAAATTTAGGAAGTCTTGTGTTACTCGATTTGAATGGCAAATCAACGTTGTAAATCTCCTTTAATTTTTCAATTAATCTTATGCTTTATGAAGCTTTTACCCACCTCGAGGGTGCTAGCTGCAACTCTCAGTATGTTAGTTATAGTATTTTTAAATAATCTTTAAGCCATTGCACACTTGACCGATATTGTTTTAAGTAATTCTTTCTATTGCCTGAAGATGACGTAAATTAATTATGACGTCGAAACATATGTAGAACTATGTAAACTTTCGTATTTTCAATTAAATTAAGTATATGTGAAGATCAACCAATTAACCTTGATTGAAGGGCAAATGTTATTTTACGGTATTAGATTTTAAAGACGGATTTACCAAGTAGAAATGGACGAAGAAGCAAGTAAATTATACTCATTTAAAACATCATTGGGAATTTTTAAATACGAGTAACAGAATCCCATTTGGTCTGAAGTGTCATTAATCTCAAACTATTAAAATACAGCTAGTAGTGCAATATATTGAGATGGTAGTTAGCCCGTTACTCAACTCTGCTTGCAGCATAGATAATTAAAGCAAGTCAATAAAGCACAGAGCTGGGGTATGCAGGCAACTGCAAGAAGTCACATTAGAAATTTTAATTCATAATTACATTGGTAAAGCATTGCCGATATTAATTGAAATTACTTCAGAATAAATGGCAATAAGGCAGAGCTCAATTCGTAAATCAGAGTCACAGAAATATCAATTAGCATAAATTAAGAGGTTGGTGCAAAGTAAAGCCAATCAAAATTCAACAAATGTATCACCAAAAGGGTTTATTACATGCGGGTTAAATGAATTTACATGCCAGTTTAATTGAATAAGTACAGTTCTATGAACTTTTTAAATAGAGCTATGAAGGACAGAATGTTCTTAATACAGTGCAAAGAGAGCACAATACTAGGTCAAATAAGGCTATCGAAAATGGAGCGGTAATATGGCGAAAAGCAGGCAAGTTTTATAAAATGCAAGAAAATCACACCACAGAAAATGAACGAGATTTGTGTTTATAAAAATGAGTCAGTGAAATGACACAAGTGAACAGACAATCAAAATAAAACATAGTGAGTGGCGCTATAATTTAGGTTAAATACAAACATGAACAAACAATAATTTTAGAAGTAAGATCTTGTACATTTTTAGAATATAAGTTTAAATTTAGTTTGTAAGTATTTGAGTTGTACCAAGTTAACATTCACATTTATGTAGCTAGATAGGCAATTGTTGTTAACAAACAACAAGGGGAACAATTGATAATAAATTATTTGATACCAAGCCAATTTGTGTCTCCAAATTATTTAAATTTTAACTACTTACAATTAAAATAGCAGAATGAGAATTATACCATCGTAATCAGCACATTGGAGAGTATCAGTGAACGTGTGGGCAACGTTTTTGCCAATAAAAGGTTACATCACCAAAGTAAGCTTCCGAACGTGCGAACGGTGACCAACTCGGATTTACGAGGTTCGACTGCGAACAAACCAGGAGTCCAAATCCAGAGCTGACGACTGCGAGGCATTGTGGGGAGCTGTAGCAACAAGACCAGCATCATCTACATCGAAGACAGCGGGTCCTAGAGAAGATCCAGCTTAGGGCTCCTTCCGGAAGAACGTATCGTATTACACAACCCTTTTTGTAGGAGTTTTTTATGTATAATAAAAAACTAGTGATATCTACCCTGTTCGCTTAATTCACAGAAGTAATATCAATAATAATATATATAATTCTCACTTACCTTGTTGCTTTCAACTGAATCATATATTGACATATCTCATACTTTCATAATTGACTTTGAAATTATGTCATGTTTAAATATACCTCGGCTAGCCAGCTTATTTAGCAATTGAGACTCTCTTTACTTCCCAGCTGAATGAGTTAATGTCAAATATAAACTGTATTAATGAATTGTACTTTGAATGACCAAATAAATATCAATTTGATTATTTAAATCACACTCTTAGTACTTGAGTTTGAATCTAATTAACCCTCCAGTACCCGTTCAAAATTGTAAGACATCAGTACCCGCACCGGTCTCGCAGTCCGACACCCACTGCCACCTGCATAAAAATCATGAGATATCTTATGGCATTAGTTTCCTGTTTACTAATGTCTTTATAATCAGATATTTCCTGTTCAGTGTCACTGTTCATTTCCCTAGTTTCCAATAAATTATCTTCGTCAGACAATCGCACATCATCAGAAAACGCGTTGTCGACATCCTCCTCCGCTATTATATCGCGCATCGTCTGTTCTAGTTGCGCCTGTTCTTTCTCATAAAATCTGCCATGACTATAATAATGTTTTGGTATAACAGTGTTACTAAAAATGCCGAAAATACTTCCTTCTCCTCACATTAGTGGTATATCAAAGGTAAAAATAAAAACAACTCGGGTACCCGCTTCGGTCTCTGAAACCGAAATTATAAATAACTTTTAAACCACTGCACGCACAAACTCAAAACTGCATAAGGATCTTCAATGGCAATATATAGGAAGGTAATGAAATGGGCGGCAAACTAACGCTAGAACATTAAGTAATATACTGCATCATGTGTTTGCTCGGTCTCACAGACCGTAAACGGGTACTGAAGGGTTAACTGTTATAGTGTATTAAACGTTTGAATTGACATTACAAATTAATAGTCAGATTAAAGTTGTCAAAATTATTTAATTAAATGAAAGTTCCAGTAAATGAGGTTAAATACTTTTAAAAAAAAATAACTAGACCAAAATGATAAATTTCTAATTATAAAGATCGAAACCGTCGAGTACTCAAATCACAATATTAATTTAGAAAACTTAATATTCTAAGATTCTCTAAATCTAAATACAAGTTTTAAATTCTAAATTTGCCGTATCCAAACTGTTACTATAATACACTAACCTTCAACAGCCGAACTCGTACTTGCGATGTGGTTCTAATATCAGTTTCACACTGATCGAAGTCGTCAAACACCTACTTGGGGATGATGAGAACCCATAAAAGCTCGTTGTAGACAGACTTGGCCGTTTAATATTTTCTTAAAACGGTATTGCAGCATGCCACACACAAACACTCACTAAACTGATGGCTTGTACACCAATGACCACTTGAAATGGCTTCTATAAATCTCCAACTTACTATGTGAAGAATAATATTGACCCCTTGGTCAGTATTTGATCATGCAGAAGGCTATTCTTACTAACACGTATCAAATTTGAATTATACCCTCACAATTAAAGGTATTATTAGACCTTTAATGTGAATATTTTGACTGAGATTCTTTAAATTATAGAAACTTTTCAACTCTTGTAAACAACCTCTTGGTTGCTAATATTTACTGCCACCCGTTATTCTCTTACACTTGTTATCCCATGATACCCTTTTAATATCTTGATATTAATTGAAAATAATTAAGCATTCTCACAGCATGCTACATTACAGTTTATTCCCCCCAATTTTTTCATTTAAAAGATCTCTAACGAGCTTTTATGTAAAAATTGATATTTGTCTATTTTAAATTATTTACAATTAACCTTAACTCATTTCAAAAATATTAAAATTCTAAAATTAACTTTGGTAACCAAGTTACTCTGTATTTACATCATTATTAAGAACCCCATGACATAACTTCTTTCCAATTAACATTTTTATCTACATTATTGTGATATACTATAACCTGATTTACTACATTATTGATATTATTCTCATGATAATACTTCTTTAAATTATAAGCATTTTGGGTATACTTATACCTATTTTCACCAGGATAATTTAGAACATAGGCATTTTTACCTACTTCCTTGACCACTTCATATGGACCTTCATATAGTAAAAAGAACTTCTTAATCGTTTTTTCTATTACTGACGATTGTAAGTGATTTCGAACTAATACTAAATCGCCTCTCATGAATTTTATAGGTCGTTCCACATTCTTATCATGTCTTCGTTTTCTTCTTTGAGCCTTTGATAAAAAAACTTCTTGTGCTAACTGTATTTTTAGATCTGTAGTTATGTCAATTCTTTCAGGAAATCTGATTAAATTTTCTATGATTCTAGTCGGTTTATGACCTTTCATTAATTCATAAGGTGTTGATCCTGTAGTATCACTTTCTACACAATTTAACCAATCTTCTATATATTGTACATAACTTGGCCAACTTGTATGCTTCATATTACAATAACACCTAAACATTCTGCCTAATTCTCTCATGATCCTTTCTACTGGATTTGATTGTGGGTGATAAATAGCAGAATACCTGTACTGTATCCCCTGTTCATTAAGTTTTTCTTTCCATAATCTGCTTGTAAATTGTGATCCATGATCTGATAAAATTATAACTGGCTTACCTACATTAATTATAAAATCATTTAAAATTCTATTTTATAATGATTTAGTATTTGGTTTCTTGATTGTATATAGTTTAACAAATTTTGTAAATATATCTCTCATTACAAATATACAAGTAACTTCATACTTTCCTCTAGGTAAAGGACCAAACAAATCTACCGATACTATTTGTAATGGTTGTAATGCTTCAACGTTCCTCATGAGAGTTTTCTGACTTTTGTTGCTTACTTTAGTTCTTTGACATAAATCACAGTATTTTAATATTTTCTGAACCTTACGTTCTATATTTGTAATATAACAAGTTTCTTTTAATAGTGAAGTACATTTCTTGATACCAAAATGTCCATACATTTGATGATACTCATTTATCAATTCTCTTTCTAACTTTTCTGGAATACATAGTAACCACCATTCTTCACTTCTCTTGCTTCTTCTAAACAATATATTTTCATGAATCTTATAATTTAATTTCAATTCATCACTCTTTCCCTGTTCATTCGTTACCATTTCATTCTTTATCCAAATTATATTTTGATCCGCGTTCTGATCATTTTCTATATTGTTAAGTAAGTTAGGTAATTGTGTTCTTGGAATTACTTCTCTAGTCAAAGCTACTAGTAATGGATTCAATTTATTTTCATCACCGTACACATATCTAGATAAGAAATCAGCTACTAAATTATCCTTACTCTTGCAATATTGTATTTTGAGTTTATATTCTTACAAATACATACTCCATCGCATCAAACGTGCACTCAAAGCTTTACAGCTACTTAAAAATTCTAAAGCTTTATGATCCGTTAAAATTATAGTTTCATATCCCAAAATATAAGTTCTAAATTTTTTGCAAGCAAACACTATGGATAATAGTTCTAACACAGTGGTCATATAATCCTTTTCAGCTTCTAGCAATGCTCTACTAGCAAAAAAAACATTTTCCTTTGAACCATCTTCGTTTATTTGAAACAAATGTGCTCCTAATGCACAACCCGATGCATCAGTTTGCTATATAAAATGTTTTGTTGAATCTGGATGTGAAAGAGTTACTATCTTAATAAATCTTTCTTTTATTTGTTGAAAAGCTTCTTGCTCCTCCATTCCCCATTTCCATTTATTATTCTTCTTAATAGATGAGTAAGTTTAACTACAGACGAAGCATAAGTTGCAGACAAACTTTCTATAAAAATTACATATTCCCAAAAATGATTGTAATTCTTTTTTGCTTTTAGGTGGCTTAAAATCTTCAATGGTCTTTATTTTATCAGGATCCGCGTTAATACCTTAAGGACTAATTACATATCCTAAAAATTTATGTGATCCATCAATAGATCTGTTTTATCAGCATTAACTGTCATACCTGCTAATCTAAGTTTCTGCAAAACCAAAGCTAATTGACTTCTATGTTCACCTAATGTTTTCGAGGCTAAAAGGATATCATCGACGTACACCGTTGCAAACTATAATACTTCTGGACCCAAAACATGATCTAAACATTACTGAATACAGCAATTGATACATTCAATCCAAAAGGTAAAACTTTAAATTGATAACTCCGACCATTTACTAAGAATGCTGTATATTTTCGAGACGTTTCATGCAATCTGATTTGCCAATACCACAAGTTAATCCAAAGATGATAAAAATTTAACACCATTAAATTTCTGTAGTAATTCATCTATTGATGGTGGTGATTCTCGATCTTCTACTAATATTGTATTCAACCTTCTAGCATCCAAACAAATTCGTACCGACCCATTCTTTTTTGTAACTACGACTATGGGATTAGAATAAGGTGAATCTGAATGTTCAATGATACCAAAATCTAACATTCTTTTTATCTCTTTTTCAACTGCTGTTCTTTTTGCAAAAGGAATTGGATAAGGTTTTTGTACAAATACCGTTTCATCCTTAATGTTTAATTTACAAATAAAACGATTACATAAGCCTGGCTTATCAGAAAAGATTACATTATATTCTTCTAATATATCTTGTATGGGATATAATTTCTCCTTATTAAATTGTTTATTTAATTGATGTATTGTTAAAGTTGGTTCTGTTTCAAACTCCACTCCTTCAACATTCATGTATTGCGTTTCATTATTTGTTTCTTTTAGATCCTTCAAAACTAAATTCAAATCTTTTTGTAATTGTAATGATTCGCTTAACTCATTGTTGTTTTCAAATAGTATCTCCTTTATCTCAAACCTTGTTTCATCTTGTATATTTAAATTAACTGTTGATATTAACTTCAATTCATTCGATACAATTTTATCTTGGTTAGAATTATTTTTAAGATAAACTTCATAACATTGTCCTGCATCTACAAATTTCATTATCTTACTGTTGAAATTCAAATTAGTTTTAACGTTGTACATCCAATCCATGCCTAAAATGGATGTAGTATTTAATTGATTAATAATTAAAAATACTATTTTATGTTTTGAACTTCCCATATTTACCAACATTAATGCCTGCTTTTTGACTTTTCTAATTCCCCCAGTGACACCTTGAATTGTTAAACCCACTGATGGTAAGATAGGTATTTTATTATTTTGTTCTAATATTCTTACGAACATTTCTTCCGACATTACACTCACCGAACTACCCGTATCTATTAACAAGTCTTGCTTAATACCTTCAATCTCTACATTTAAATAAGGTCAATCCTGATTTACTAATTCTTTTTCTTTTTCCGAAACATCACATGCCAAATCAACTACATTATGAACTTTTTGAATTTTTTTATATTGTTGAAAATAATTTTTCACAAAATTTATATGCTCTTGTTGCTTCTTTGAAACCCGAATTTTAACAATTGGAGCTAATTGTACCGGGTCCTTTAGTTTTCCTGGTTTTGCGATGTATTGGGTGATCTATCACTGGCTTTAAATGACACTGGTGAATCACCCCTTGCTTGAATCGTATAGCTATTCCTATTATTTTCTCTTTCCCTAACATTATTGTCAAATCTTAACATTTTATTTTGATTTTGGTCGTAATTGTTTGGGTTCATCCTATTTCTTGTTTCAAACTGGTTTGTATTGCGATTCCCAAATTTTGACGGATATGAAGTTTGAAAATTTGACGTTTTTTCTCTTACGTCAAATTTTGAATTGGTTTGTCTATTTTCCAAACCCTCCAAAACCTTTAGCATACCTTCTGCGTTTTGCACTTGCGAAGCTACTAATGCTGTTTGTACGTCTATTGGAAAGTGTTTGCTAAGAGCTTCTACCAGAATCTCGTCAGGTATCTTTGGTTCTAAATACTGCACTCTCGCAATCCAATACCACACGTGTTTCGTAAAACTTCCAAATCTACCGTTATACATTCTTGCCATATAAATTTCAGCCCTAGCTTTTTCCTGGATATTTCTCGACCTAAACTTGTTAATAAAATCAACTTTAAAAGATTCATAGCTGTCCCATTCAGTACAGTGACTTTCAGCCCAAAGGTTTACCTCATGTTCTAAACATTCTATTGCTACTTGTAACTTTTTACTACTTACAATCTTCATAGTATCAAAATAATTTTCCAATTTCTTTAGAAACTTAATAGGGTGTAATACCTGCCTATTCCCGTTAAACTTTGGTCTCTCATGACTTGCTTGCATAACTATACCACCATTAAAACTGATATTCCCCCTATTTGAGCTATTTTGTAAACAGTTTGTGATATCTTTCACCTCGGTATTCAATGACTGAATTTGATTTTTGACGTTACCTTGATAACTGTCAAATTTGTTTTCAAAATTTTTAATATTATCCTTGTTCAGTTCTACTTGTGACCTAATGGTATCTACCTCCTTTTCGATAGGTGTTACCTTCTGTACCAATTGTCGTTCTAATTGTACCCTTAACTTATTTATAAGATTTCCATTTTCTGTTTGGAACGTATTTAATTTTGCTTCAATTGTATCGATTTTTTCTGACATTGCAGTTTCCACCTCAATCACCTTATTTACAATCTCTTGATTGCTGTCTTCAACTACAGATCTAATTTCCTGGTTATTACTCGACATTGTGTTTTCTACTGCAGATACTTTATGTAAAAGTTCCTGGTTATTATTCGACATTGTGTTTTCTACTGCAGATACTTTATTTAAAATTTCTTGCATCATTCGCATCATGTTGCTGTCATTTGATGCACTGACTAATGTACTAGCTTCTTGCATTTGACGTCCTTCCGTATTTACTACGTTATCATCCTGTTCTAATTGAAGTCCATCCATTTTCTTTAACTTCCTTGTTGGTTTTCTAAAAACCCGACCGCAAATTCATATACGTATCCTCTCTTCTAAATGCCTCGAACCCTCACGTTGATCGATACCAATTATTTTACAATCTTATTTGTTTATCTTTCGCGCCTCACTTTGTGGAGCTAAATTTATTACACCTTCCTTTCGGGCCTCACGTTGCGCGACAATTTTATTACACAACCCCTTTTGTAGGAGTTTTTTATGTATAATAAAAAACTAGTGATATCTACCCTGTTCCCTTAATTCACAGAAGTAATATCAATAATAATATATATAATTCTCACTTACCTTGTTGCTTTCAACAGAATCATATATTGACATATCTCATACTTTCATAATTGACTTTGAAATTATGTCATGTTTAAATATACCTCGGCTAGCCAGCTTATTTAGCAATTGAGACTCTCTTTACTTCCCAGCTGAATGAGTTAATGTCAAATATAAACTGTATTAATGAATTGTACTTTGAATGACCAAATAAATATCAATTTGATTATTTAAATCACACTCTTAGTACTTGAGTTTGAATCTAATTAACTGTTATAGTGTATTAAACGTTTGAATTGACATTACAAATTAATAGTCAGATTAAAGTTGTCAAAATTATTTAATTAAATGAAAGTTCCAGTAAATGAGGTTAAATACTTTAAAAAAAAATAACTAGGCCAAAATGATAAATTTCTAATTATAAAGATCGAAACCGTCGAGTACTCAAATCACAATATTAATTTAGAAAACTTAATATTCTAAGATTCTCTAAATCTAAATACAAGTTTTAAATTCTAAATTTGCCGTATCCAAACTGTTACTATAATACACTAACCTTCAACAGCCGAACTCGTACTTGCGATGTGGTTCTAATATCAGTTTCACACTGATCGAAGTCGTCAAACACCTACTTGGAGATGATGAGGACCCATAAAAGCTCGTTGTAGACAGACTTGACCGTTTAATATTTTCTTAAAACGGTATTGCAGCATGCCACACACAAACACTCACTAAACTGATGGCTTGTACACCAATGACCACTTGAAATGGCTTCTATAAATCTCCAACTTACTATGTGAAGAATAATATTGACCCCTTGGTCAGTATTTGATCATGCAGAAGGCTATTCTTACTAACACGTATCAAATTTGAATTATACCCTCACAATTAAAGGTATTATTAGACCTTTAATGTGAATATTTTGACTGAGATTCTTTAAATTATAGAAACTTTTCAACTCTTGTAAACAACCTCTTGGTTGCTAATATTTACTGCCCCCCGTTATTCTCTTACACTTGTTATCCCATGATACCCTTTTGATATCTTGATATTAATTGAAAATAATTAAGCATTCTCACAGCATGCTACATTACAATCGCCACCTAAAAATTTTAAGGTATCGTAAAAACTACATTGACAGCTTGTGGAGCCGGAAATTTATGTACCAGCGAGACGTTACCATTTCGAGTAAGCAGCAGGCATATCCAAGTCTCCAGACAAATTATTTTGCCAATAATCTACCAAATAAGAATTGTGAGGTTAGTGGAGCGATTAACAAATGAAATTCACCCAAGTAGGGTTAGTTTACGTCACGAAACAAAGAACACTGAAAACAAAAGAGAGATTAGCCCTCGAAATTACCATAAATTGAATAAATACCTGATAATTTGTTCATAGATTTGCTTTTGAATTCACTGTAATCACACAGAAACGAACTGCACGTAAAATCAATTTGTTGATAGATAAAATTGACAGCACAGTGAGTTTGCGCGTTGCTGTTTCTAAATTTCACAGGCCAGTGGCGTAACACGGGGATTTTTAATTATGAACATATCGGTAAACCTAACTTGCAGATAAGAGTCCATGCCTACCGAAAAATAGCTAGCCATAACTTATTTTATTTGCAGATGTGCGTATTACTATAAAGGGCAAAACACTATAATCATGAACCCATTGATACAATTATTTATTTACTTTTGATCAGTCAGAATTTGATTTTAAATAAAACAAAATATGTGTAAGGAGTGTATTTATTAATTATTAAATTATAATCAGTCACATATAGCTACATATAAATTTGTCGATCCCAACGTGGAGCAAAAGTAGAATTAGCAAAAGTAGAATTAGCTAAAGCAAATAGATAAAAACGAATAACAGTTGGTCGCCTTTGCATATTAATTTGGTGTCCAAATGCGAGGCTTGTAAAAGTTAAAAATAAGCCACATTGATCAGCAACAATACATAATTATTTGTCGCTGCCATTATTGTCGTAGTATCTAACATAAATTTATACAGGGTAGATAAATTGTGTCAGGTTGTATTTTGAAAAGCTTTATTTGTGTGGTTGATTGTTGTCGAGTGGGCAAGCGTTTTCATTTTACTTACGAGCAACAAGAAATCAAGAAAAATGACTTGAAGGCAAAAGAAGAACGAGAAAGAAAAGGAAGATGAACAGCAATCCGGAGAGGTTACGGAAATACAAGGGCCACCGACAGAACCGTAAATGCAAGGGGATCAGGTAGAAGCACAACCGCCCCAAGCTTCGAAGCTAGAGACTGAATTAAGTGGGATTATAGAGGCATTGTTTCGAAAAATGGAGGACGTACAAGAAACGACCCGGAAAGAAGCAGAAAGAACGGCACAAAGCGTTAAAGAAATAAGAGAAAAAGCCGAAAAAAGGGAACGAAGGTTACAAGAAGCAATTACAAGCAATGTGCAGGAGCAAAGACAAGAAGCCGAAGAAAGGGAAAGAAGGTTACAAAAAGCAATTAGAAGCGATGCAGAGGAGAGAGAAGATAGGGCGGAAAGGCATGCCAAAATATTAGTTCAATCAATGAAAGAGGAGTTTGAAAGGATGCAAGTCAAAAATAAGGAAGAGATACAAACAAGAATCGACAGACTAGAACAAAAATTAGACACATTCAAAGAAACAGCTAAAAAAGAAATACAGCACGAAGTATTGCAGAGAGTGGATGAAAGCTTAAAGAGGAAAGGAGAAGAAATAGAAAACAGAATGTTAGGACTCGAGATTAAAACACAGGGACGATTGGTACAACATCAGGAAGAGATTGAACAGGAATTAGGCAGCTTAAAAAAGAATGCAGAATAAAGGTTCAACAAAGCGCATGAAGAACGAAACCAGAATGCTATCCGTAGTGCCATGGTAGATAATAGACTCACGAGGGGAACGAGAGGTTTGAACAAACGCAAAAGTACCCTGCTAGCGTGGCACCTCCCAGCTTTAGCATGGAATTCACCCTGAAATTTGAGGGCAGGTACGGAGAGCTGCCAATGTTTTTCTTGACGAATCTCGATGACATTATTAAAACCGTAACGACTGAATGCCGAAAACTAAAAGTTATTAACATAGCTATGAGGGGGAACGCAGAAATCTGGCACAGTATTGTCAAGTGTAAGTACACAACGTATGAAGAATTTAGAGCGCTCTTTACTGAACAAGACTGGAGCAACTCGCACCAAGCCCAGGTGTGGACTGAGCTGACTTCAGGAAAATACGTCGTCAAAGGAGGTTCTCGGGAGATGTACGTTATGCACAGATTTAATAAAACGCAATACTTAACACCAAAACTACCAGAGGAGGAGATAATTCAACATTTATCAAGACACCTCGAAGCAGAGATTACCAGAGCCGTGGCAGTACAAAACGTCAAAACATTGCGTGATTTCCTGGAAATCGTAAGGGATTACGACATGGCTGTGTTTAATAAATGAAGCGAGACCCGAACGACCGAACGTAAAAAGTTTAGTAAAAGAAGATTGGGAGACACTTTCGACAATAAATTTAGGCCAAACAATAATAATTTTAATAATAATAATTGTAATCAACAAGAAAGAAGGAATTATGAGAACTATAACTATAATAGAGCATTTAACCAAAACAGAGGGTATAACAGTAATTGGGGAAATCAGAACCGGAATAACTACAATAGGGGGGATAACAGGAAGAATTATGAAGAAACGACTGATGAAAGGAATAAAAAACGATGCCAAGAGATAGACTAAGCGCAGAATAGAGACCAACCCTACATCAACACGATATTGACTGGAAGAATTGGGAATGTAAATAGTGTTGAGGATTTGGAGAGAATTGAGATAGCCGAGGTGCACGAAGAGCCTTCGGGGGTTAAAAGAAACCCAATTTATGTAAATTTTGTAAATAGTAATAGTTTAAGTACATTGCCAACTTTGCCGTCACTTTTGATAGAACGGGGGAATATTTGTTGAAGGAAAATGAAGAAGATATTATAAACTCATTTTTACCGTTTGTTAAATTGCGAATTTTAAATCAAGAATACTATGCGCTAATTGATAGTGGAGCAATGGTTTCCTTAGTACAGGAGGGAGTTATAACTAATCATCTGAATATTTATTTATTTATTTATTTATTTCATACTTACATATCCAAGAGCTAAACCTCATTATTGGATTATAATAGTTGAAGTGTGATAATGATTTTATTATAACTAAGAAAAATATAACTAGATTAAATTATAACTAAATTATAACTAAATTATAACTAAAAAAAAACTAGATTTTAGGTAACTACTAATTAGGTGTATAGAATGTACAGTTACGGACACCTCAAAGTGCACGGTTTTCTGTTACTATGGTTATTTTTGCGATTTTTCGGTTTATTAAATTGGGGTTTCTCCAGTGGCGTTGCTCGTGGTTATAAGAATAGGTATTACTTTTTTAATGTTTGTATTTTAGCAAAGTTTCACAAGTAAACAAACTATATAATAATATGTATTTAACAAATATGTATCAGTATTCAATTGCTACTACGCTTTGCAGTTTGTTTCGCATAGAGTTGACCAATGTTTCCATATTGTATCCTTCTCTCAGTTTCTTCCAAGCATTTCTTATTCTTTCCCATAATTAATCGGTTTTGTTTGGTGCAAAATCCCTGGTATAAATTTTTTTAGTTAAATAGCCCCAAACATTTTTGATGGGATTCAAGTCCGGACTTCTTGCAGACCATGGTAATAAATTGATATTATTTTCATCAAACCATCAATAAACAACCCCTGCTGTATGCACAGGACAGTTATCATGTGAAAATAATGTTATCAATTACGTTAACATAAAAAAATATATTAATTAGGTAATATATTGCCTGTTGAAAAGTAAATTGATTAGGAAAGACCTCTCTTACAGATGGCAGCATCGCATTTTGCAAAATGTTGCAATAATCTTCAGCATTCAGTCGACCATTAATTCTATAGCATGCCCCAGATCCGTGAGCATTGATCGATCCCCATACGTTTACAGAGAACCGTCCACTACTCCTTAAGGGTTGAACATAATATTGCTCCTCAAATCTTGAATTTTGTCGTCTACACACCCTTAATCGTCAATTGGTAAATGATTGAAATACCTTTTCACCTGAGAAAACAGTCGTGTTCCAAAAGTCGTCGATCTCATTCAAATAGCCGGTTGCAAATTGTACTCTTCATTCTTTGTTCTATGGTGTTAAAAAAACTTTTCTTGCAGAAGTCTCTGCTGCCAACGATTTTTAATTTTGAAAGTGCAGCTCTTGCTCACATGCAAATCTGTTGCGACTCGACTCAGCACCAGTTCTCTTCCAGTTTTGTAATAGCTCGCATTTTCTCTGCTTCTGACAAGTGTCTCGGAATTTTCCGAGTTTTCAGTTCTATGACAGTTGATGACAAACGTAAACGTCAAAACTCGACGTCGATGATTAGAATATCGTATTACAAGCTAAAAATCTGCCGTGCACTTTGAGTTGACCGCAACGGTACATGTAAATAATATCGCTAGAGTAGTAGGTACTAATGAAGAAAGACGAAACTTTCTACTACAGCTTTACTTTAAATGAAATGTTCTTGTATGTCATTCTTGAGCATGACTCTAATTTCCTTTTTAAATTTTCGCAGATTGTTTTCTGTTTTTATATACTCTGGTAGTCCATTATATAGCGATATCATTTTGTGCTTTAGGGAATTACTTCCATAATTTGTTGTTCGTATTGCTTCTGTATGCAAATTGTTCCTTCTTCTTGTATCGTGAGTATGCATCTGGTTGTTTGTGGTTAGAGTTATAGTAGATATACTTTGCGTTTTTATTACTCTGTGAGTGAAAAGTAAAATTTCCATATCTCTTATGATCTTTATTGGTAAAATATTGTTATTCGTGTACATATCTACTCTGTGACTTTGTAGTGACAGATCGAAAGTATTACGAACTGCTCTATTTTGTATGATTTGTAGTGGTTTTATTGTAATGTTGGTTGTGTTTCCCCACACAATTATGAGATACCTCAGGTGGCTGTTGATTAGTGAGAAATAAGCTGCACGTCGTACTGCCTCGGAAGCAACTGTCCTGAGTCTTCTTAGTATACCGGATGCACCTGCAATCTTTTTTCTTATGGTTTCAATGTGTTTGTCCCATTTTAAGTTATTTGTAATTGTCAGACCTAGATATTGCACTGAGCTGGTTTAGTTTATTACTGCTCCATTTAATTTAAGTTGGTTCTCATGATCAATTGTATTGCTGCTTATTATCATATATGTGGTTTTTTTGTATTTAACGACAGTTTATTAAGTCTCAACCATTCACTAAGGGTATTTAAATCCTCTTGCATTTCATCCATTATGTCTGGTACTGTTGTGCCTTGATAGAAAATATTTGTATCATCAGCATATAATTTAACTTTTCCTCTAAATTGACATTGGCTGATATCATTTATATACACTAGAAACAATAAAGGTCCCAAAACTGACCCCTGCGGCACACCGTACGTTACTCTTAGCATGTTCCCTTTCACTTTGTTTACTGCAACATACTGTGTTCTATTATTTAGGTAACTCTTAATCCACTTTAATATTGCTCCATCAATCCCTGCTGCTTCCAATTTCTTTAAGAGGAGGTCTATTTTTACGGTGTCAAAGGCTTTTTGAAGATCTACAAAAATTCCTCCTGATAATACACCTTTATCTATTAATTCTTGCAGCTCAGTAATTAAATCTGCCACCGCAATTTCCGTGTTACTATTTTTTCGAAAGCCGTATTGTTCTCTACCAAAGAATTTTATTTCTTCCAAGTATTCCCTTATCCTTTGATTTACGACAGATTCAATGATTTTTGACATTACTGGTATAATCGAAATGGGTCGATAGTTACTTGGATCATTTGGTGGTCCCGATTTATGGATTGGTATTACTTTAGTTATTTTTAATTTTTGTGGTACTTCCCCAGATTTAAGTGATGTGTTTATTATCAGTGTTATTGCTTCAAGTAAATCATATTTGAGATTTTTATATCTATAATTTGACAGATCATCATTGTCCTTAGATTTTTTGTTTTTAATTTTGTTTATTATTTTTAGTACTTCTTCTGAGGTTGTTTGTATTGCTACAAGTTTACGGTAGTTTTGGGATGCTGATAATTTTGTTGTTGTTATTTGGTCGTTGTCTTTCGTTTTTATTTGTTCGGATAAATCCTTTCCAACTTCAGTGAAGTATTCGTTGAAAATGTTGGCTACTTGTTTTCCATTTTCAATTTTCACAGTTCCATTTGTTAATTTGATGTGCTTATTTTCTACTTTTTGCTTTTTGTTTATTATTTCATTTATAGTCTTCCATGTTTGCTTCATGTCCGTTATGTCTCGTTCTAGTTTAGAATTAAAATATTCTTTCTGTAGACTACGTCTCACGGTCGTTATTTTGTTTTTTATACTTTTATATTCTTCCTGTGCATTTCCATTGTCTTTACTTTTTCTAACTTGTTGATAAACCTTATTTTTTGTAATAATTAGTTTTTTTAAGTGTGCATTCATCCAGGGTACATCGTTTTCTTTTTTACTGTGATTCTTTATAAACCTTTTTTAGTACCCTTTTCAATTGCCTGTCCTAATTGTGTTATAAATTCATCGTACATCTTATTTACATCTGTAAGGTTCTTTATGATTATAGGATTATTCTTTAGATGTTGAGTTACCTTATTTAGACATACAGTACTTATTTTTTGCATTTCATTTTGCTCACTTCTATCGCTATGTTTCTCATTTTTTATGTTAGTTAAAAGCATGTTGTGATCACTGAAACCATTGTTGATGTTGTATATTGTTATTTTTTTTCTATTGCTTAAGTTAGTTATGACATGGTCGATGGTGCTACTCTTTTTTCAGTTATTCTCGTAGATAGTTTGTTTAAGATTCTAAAAGCATATGTTTCAATAGTGCTTATGTAGTGATTTAATTGCACCTCCCTTTCTTCTTTTCTTTGGTCTCCTATATCCATATTTATATCTTCTATTATTATTGCACTTCCCTGTGTGTTATGCAATATTTCTTCAATTTTATCTACAAAATTGTCCAGATCGACTTTAATGTGACTGGGGCTTCTATAAACTCCCCCTACTACTAACTTACTCATTATTTGTACATTTGTTACTTCTAGTATTAGTAGATTATTGAACTCAGTTTCATAATTCTGGATAATGCTATATTCTAAATAATTTTTTAGAAAGATTGAGACACCCCCTGCACTTTTTTCTCCTAGCCGACAACTGTGTTCGCTATTATAACCTACAATATTGTAATATTTACATTCGTCTCTGTTAAACCATGTTTCGCTGACAATGATTATGTCTATACTAATTTTACTAAAACTAATTATTCTCTAAGACTATCACATTTATCGTTCCGTAGGCTACGTGCATTTAAGTATAGTATATTCTTACCACTAACATTATTTCCTATTGCGCTAATTATGTTGTGGAATGTCTTGTGCGTTCATAAATCTTCTGGCCGGGTGACTTTAATTTTCTCCGATTCGTCACTTTGTTTAACATACACTCTCCTGCCTTTACACCACGCGTGCTTATAGGCTCCTTCCTTCGTCCGATCTCTAGCTAATTTGTACAAGTAGGGGTTGTGTTTTGTTAATCTTTCATTAATATACACTTCCTTCCTCCCGTACTGCCCTTCGAAGTACAACTGACCATACTTTTTCCTGCACTGTAATACATATTCTTTCATAATGTTTCTAGTAAAGGAAACTACTAATTTGTTGCTGTAGGCGGTTTCACCCCGATGAAAGGATTTTACAAGATAACATTTGTTTATGTCATGTTGCTGCACACCACAGTTGATTTGTTTACACATTTTCAGCACCGTTTCTACTACATTCTCCTGGGGTGGTTCTGGTATTCCTTGTATTTCGAGATCATTTTCAAGCATTCTTTGATCTAAGTCGCTTAGCACTTCAATTTGCTTCTTCATAGCATTCATATCTTCTTGCATTTGTTTGTTGATTTGGACTTGTTCTTCATATTTCCTGAAAAGGTTATCATACTTTTGGTTGAGTTTGCTCATGAGATCATTCAGGGTTGGTTCCTTTTTATCTTTGTTAGGCTGCGAGTCGTCTTTCCTCACCTCACTTTGAACACATGGATCACATTTCCATCTAAAACCATTAGGTTTTTTGCTTTCTCCATCAATTCTTTTAAATTCATCCTTAGAGACACCTGTACACTTATGATGGTGCCACTTAGCACATTTAACACATTGTATAGCAAAGGAATTTTTTGTGGATGCTTGACACACACCGCACTAGTACGCCATATTCTTAGATCACTGTGATTGATTTTGTATCAGAGCACCGTAGGTGATTTTGCCTCTGCTCCCTGTAGTTGACTTTATTTCAAAGCACCGTAGTTAACTTTGCCTAGGCTCACCGTAGTTGTATTTTACGCTATTTGGGTTGACTTCCTCTCAGAGCACCGTAGTTTGTTCCGTTATCGCTCCTAACCTCTGTTTGATGTTTACCTTTATGTTTAAAGTTTTCTTCGTTCTTTTGGTAATAAGTCTGTAATTCCCTTACTTGACTCAGTGGAGGCGGTCTTACTTTTACTTCTTTTACCACTTTTGCGAATATGTTATGCTTTTAATCTTAAGTTTAACTGCCTTTTCAGGACGCGCACTTTCCCGACCACACCTCGGCCGCCACCTTTAACCTTACAAAGCAATATTATTAAAGTTAATAAGATCAATTTATTGTCCGCAACAAGAAAGAAAATCTCAACAACCAGTAAAGTATTGGCAATCAAAATCAGCATAAATGGAAAAGAATTTGATGTCCGATTTTGTAGTAGCTGCCATAATGTACAATTTGTGATAGGTGTCGACATCATTCAGCAAGTTGGAATTAAAATAGATGGAATGCAAAGATGCATCCAAGTTGGTGAAATAACAAAGCCTTGGTCTGTTGAGGATCGAGAGCAAATAAATTGTTGCCTAGCGGAAATAACAGCAGGAGACGATAGGAATTGTTGCCTTGCCAAGTGTGCAGGGGACGAAGTGATTATAAGTAATTATGCGATATTAGAAAGAATGCTGGATGATGAACAGATAGGGAGTGATTATCTACAATATAAAGGCAGAATTATGGAAATCATAGAAAGAAATAAAGGTATAGTAAATCAGAAAACCGGACAAGCAACGAAATATTGCCATAAGCTTGTTGTCAACGAATCGTTGGGCTTTAAATCGAAATCTTATCCCATACCATTTGCACAGCGCGAGAAAGTGAAACATGAGTTACAACAAATGCTAGGTGATGATGTGATTGAACCTCCGAAAACAAACTTCGTTAATCCAATGGTGGTGGTAAAGAAAAGTGATGGTAGTCTTAGGTTGTGTCTAGATGCACGTAGGATTAATCAGATTACTAAATCCCCAATATGAAAGTCCGCAGACAATCGATGCCTTGTTAAGTCAAATTTTGGGACAAAAAGGTGTTAACGAAATTAGATTTGAAAAATTCATTTTGGTTGATCCCAATACACGAGGACTCAAGAAAATATACAGGATTCTGCATAGAGGGGGAAATTTTTCAATTTAAGGTGGTTCCGTTTGGTTTGACGACGTCATGTGCAGCTTTAGTGAGAGCTATGCAACAAATATTAAACAAATATGATAACTTTTGCGTGCATTACATAGATGACATTTTAATTTTTTCAAAAGATGTGGAACAGCATTTGGAACATTTAAATTTAGTAATAAGTACTTTAAACGAAAACGGATTAAAGTTGAATTTGGCCAAATGCCATTTTATGAAAACAAATGTAGCATACTTAGGCTATAAAATTAGCAATAATGGGGTCACAATCAGTGAAGCAAGAATAGAAGAAATAAAGAATTTGGCTCGCCCCAAGAACTTGAAAACATTAAGAGGTTTACTTGGCCTATTAAATTATTATAAGTAGTTTATAGCGAATTATTCGGAATTAACATTGCCCTTGGTCAAATTGCTGAGGAAAGATACGAAAAGGGTTTGGAGCGAAGAAAGAGAGAAAGCGTTCAACAATTTAAAACAAAAATTTCATGAAGGATTGTTACTTAAATACCCGAATTTTAAAGAAAACTTCATATTAAGAACGGACGCATCCAACATGGCAGTCGCAGCAGAACTTATACAGATACAAGAAGGAGTCGAAGTCCCGATTTGTTTTATCTCACGAATCTTGAAGGGTTATGAAACAAGATACACAATCGCTGAAAATGAGATGTTGGCAGTCATATTTGCGATCAACAAGTTGAAATTCTACTTGACAAAAAACAAGTTCTATATCGAAACCGACAATGCAGCCATATCTTTTATGAAAAACAAAACATTCCATAACGATCGATTATACAGGTGGGCATTGTACTTGCAACAGTATGACTTTGAGATCAGGCATAGACCGGAAAACATGAATGTCGTAGCTGATTTCTTGAGTAGGAAGGACGCAGTGAATAATAGGAAGCAGAAACAATTAATAATAGGGATAGAGAAAATTTATCGACAAGGGAGGTTTTCAAAAGAAGAGTTATTAGCTAAACAAGAAGTTTGGAACTTCAGCAAATGCGAAATTTGGTACAAGACAGTCCGAACCAAAAATATAAAAGTTTCAAGATAGTAGAAGGGTTATTGGTAAAATTATTGAGTGGTAAAGAATTAATAGTTTTGTGCAGAGACGATGTAATTAACGTTGTTAAAGAAATTCATCAAACTTTTGGACATTGTGGGGAAGAAAGACATGGCTAATATTTCGCGAATGTTTTTACACCAAAATCGATTTGAAATTTATCAAACATTATACCAATTGCTGCAAAGTATGTCAATTGGCTAAAAAAAAAGAACCATACCAACCAGAACATGATCAAGAGTATAAGAGTCAAGGAACCTTTTGAACTAGTGACAATAGATTATTTGGGAAATTTAGTACCAGGACAATATGGATACAGACATATTTTAATAATGGTCGATGTGTTCTCAAAATACATAAAACTCTATCCATTGAAATACAGTAACACCGAACATGTCATCAAGTCTATTGAAAAATACCAACAAGAAGTGGGAACTCCGAAGAAAGTTTTAGCTGACAATGCAAGTTACTTCAAGAACTCTAGATTAATCAACAAAACAGAAGGGGATTAAAACTTATTTCTGTAGTATACGACACCCGCAATCAAATGTCGCAGAGAGGTACATTAAAGAAGTAATTAAATATTTCAAAATAATGACTCATGAGCACCACAATAGATGGGTCCCATACCTGCCAAACGTAGAAGACTTCATAAATAACGTGACTAATATTGCGACGGAAATAAGTCCAGTTACGTTATGCAAAGGCACTATACCTGCGAGACCACGGAGGCCGGGAGATGATGCAACAGGGCTAAATGAACTGTTAGCGAAGGTAAGACAAAGGGTTAGGAAGACACAGTATCCATACGAGAAGAAGCAGAATCGAAAAATTAAGAAGCGTATGAAATTTAAAATCCGGGACCGCGTCATTATTAACAAGCTCAGAGTAGCTGATAGAAGAGAAAGGATCTATGCGAAGTTTTATAATGCATATGAAGGACCATATAGGGTACATAAGATCCTGAGCAATGAAAATACGTACGAGTTAATTAATGAGATGGACAACAAAATCAGGGGACGCTTTCACACTTCGGCGATTCACCCATATTTAGAGAGTGTAGTTTAGAGTAGGTTAGTTGTCGAATAAATGTTGTACCACACTTAATAGGTTAGGTTAGAGTAGAAAAGTAGATTAAGTAGAATAGGAAATAGGTTAAATGTTTTCTTAAGTCAAAATAGGATAGAAAGATAGCAAGTATCAGATTGGACTGATTAAAACTAACGAGAAAGTCACACAGTGAAAATTTTGTGATAATTAAAATAACGCATGACATGCTACGTATGATCAGAAATAATACACATGCGTGGTGGTTTTAATTCTCAAAAATTAGGGGAAATCTGAGATGTTATTTAGCCCGTTACTCAACTCTGCTTGCAGCATAGATGATTAAAGCAAGTCAATAAAGCACAGAGCTGGGGTAAGCAGGCAACTGCAAGAAGTCACATTAGAAATTTTAATTCATAATTACATTGGTAAAGCATTGCCGATATTAATTGAAATTACTTCAGAATAAATGGCAATAAGGCAGAGCTCAATTCGTAAATTAAAGTCACAGAAATATCAATTAGCATAAATTAAGAGGTTGGTGCTAAGTAAAGCCAATCAAAATTCAACAAATCTATCACCAAAAGGGTTTATTACATGTGGGTTAAATAAATTTACATGTCAGTTTAATTGAATAAGTACAGTTCTATGAACTTTTTAAATAGAGCTATGAAGGACAGAATGTTCTTAATACAGTGCAAAGAGAGCACAATACTAGGTCAAATAAGGCTATCGAAAATGGAGCGGTAATATTTGTAGGATGGCAAAAAGCAGACGAGTTTTATAAAATGCAAAAAAATCACACCACAAAAAATGAACGAGATTTGTGTTTATAAAAATGAGTCAGTGAAATGACACAAGTGAACAGACAATCAAAATAAAACATAGTGAGTGGCGCTATAATTTAGGTTAAATACAAACATGAACAAACAATAATTTTAGAAGTAAGATCTTGTACATTTTTAGAATATAAGTTTAAATTTAGTTTGTAAGTATTTGATTTGTACCAAGTTAACATTCACATTTATTAAGCCAGATAGGCAATTGTTGTTAACAAACAACAAGGAGAAACAATTGATAATAAATTATTTGATACCAAGCCAATTTGTGTTTCCAAATTATTTAAATTTTAACTACTTACAATTAAAGTAG
Source organism: Agriotes lineatus (assembly GCA_940337035.1). Lineage (NCBI taxonomy): Eukaryota > Metazoa > Arthropoda > Insecta > Coleoptera > Elateridae > Agriotes > Agriotes lineatus. Next base: position 45,889 of record CALNHX010001007.1, read on the forward strand.
CAGAATAAAAATTATACCATCGTAATCAGCACATTGGAGAGTATCAGTGAACGTGTGGTCAACGTTTTTGCCAATAAAAAGTTACATCACCAAAGTAAGCTACCGAACGTGCGAACGGTGACCAACTTGGATTTACGAGGTTCAACTGCGAACAAACCAGGAGTCCAAATCCAGAGCTGACGACTGCGAGGCATCGTGGGGAGCTGTAGCAACAAGGCCAGCATCATCTACATCGAAAACAGCGGGTCCTAGAGAAGATCCAGCTTAGGGCTTCTTCCGGAAGAACGTATCGCCACCTGAAAATTTTAAGGTATCGTAAAAACTACATTGACAGCTTGAGAAGCCGGAAATTTATGTACCAGCGAGACGTTACCATTTCGAGTAAGCAGCAGGCATATCCAAGTCTCCAGACAAATTATTTTGCCAATAATTTACCAAATAAGAATTGTGAGGTTAGTGGAGCAATTAACAAATGAAATTCACCCAAGTAGCGTTGGTTTACGTCACGCAATAAAGAACACTGAAAACAAAAGAGAGATTAGCCCGCGAAATTACCATAAATTGAATAAATACCTGATAGTTTGTTCATAGATTTGCTTTTGAATTCACTGTAATCACACAAAAACGAACTGCACGTAAAATCAATTTGTTGATAGATAAAATTGACAGCGCAGTGAGTTTGCGCGTTGCTGTTTCTAAATTTCACAGGCCAGTGGCGTAACACGGGGATTTTTAATTATGAACATGACGGTGAACCTAACTTGCAGATATGAGTTCATGCCTACCGAAAAATAGCTAGCCATAATTTATTTTACTTGCAGATGTGCGTATTACTATAAAGGGCAAAACACTATAATTATGAACCCATTGATACAATTATTTATTTACTTTTGATCAGTCAGAATTTGATTTTAAATAAAAACAAAAGTAGGGATGTGGGAAGTTTATTTATGAAATTTATTAATTATTATCATCACACATATCTGTACAATATATATATATACAGTGTGTCCAAGATAAGGAGGGCCAGTATGGGGATCTCGGTAATGGTAAAAGATACAAATTTGGTTAAATGGGAAGAAAGTTGCGCAATTAAAGGACTAAAAAAATGACGTCTAGAAATCCTTGATATGATTTTTCGTTTTTGAATTATCTCAAAAAAACCAAATTTTTGGATTTCCTTTTTTATTTTTCTCTGGCGTTAATATTAAAGTTAGAGCGAAACTGATTAAACTTCTTTATAGCAACTTTTAGTGGAATTAATGATTACGCTATCAATTTTTTTATCCGACGTTTCGTCTTCGAGAAACCATCATCAACTTCATTTTTTTAAATACGGTCCTGGTTGTTTGATGCCAAATTTGCAAAGCCCTTGTTACTCTGAATTTAACAATGTGCCACATATTATGGTTTAATTACGTTTCGAGCTTTTTTCTGATCATCGTCAGAAAATTTTTTAGATACGGACCTGCATTTCTCATAATTTTGTAAAAATAAGTTCATACAGTAAGTTAGGCCTTTTTACATGCCGTTAAAATATTAAAATGCACATCATAATGTCATAATTCTGATACATTAATTTAATAAGCAACCAATAACTATTAACAATAAACAACAAATTTGTATCTTTTACCATTACCGATATCCCCATACTGGCCCTCTTTATCTTGGACACACTGTATATATATATATATATATATATATATAAAGATAGTCCCTCTCACAGCTTGTGTGGTTACATACACAGTAAAATGTTATTTCTTGACTGGGATAGGGGTCTAATCATTAAAGCTTGGTACCTGTGCGTAGCACTGAGATTGGAGTTTTTCCAACCCCTATCCCAGTCAAGAAATAACATTATATATATATATATATATATATATATATACTTATAAACGGTATGCTATTGAGCCCGATAGGTCTTCGGGCCGCTGATGATCCCGGCCTAAGGAAACAAGCTAGAAGAGAATGGGTTACATATTTTTGTTTCGTTGCATAACACCAGTCGAGGCATTCACAGAGGGGTAAAGATTTCTAAGAAATGCAGATTTTAGGTATAAACGTGTCCCTGTGAATCCCAGATATAGAAATGGTACTCTATGAAACCCATTTATATATTTAACTATTTTAAGCGTACGTTAGTAAGCCCGACACCGTTGCCAAAATCTGTGGTGCCGGCCGGGTTCGCGCCTAAATACCGGATAACGAATTGCTGGCTGGCCCTTTTGCGTATTGCGTATTTAGTAATAGTGGGCTTATATTAGTCAAATTAATATATTGCTGGGTTTTAAAATGTCCAGTAATCGTGGGGAAAATTCTTGCTCTTGCTCTAAAATCATGCAAGTGGTATGCTACACCTTATGTTATTATTAACAACAATTAATATCCTTATAAGCTGGCACATCGCTGCGCTCCTCAAAGATATTGCGTAAACTAGACTTGTGATGCAGTTAATTTAATTAAATGACTTATTCTATCTCAAGTTTTTATTAAAAAAATATTATTTTTACTAAGCAACGAAAACATCCAAAAAAACGGTAAAATATCAATTATTTTCAAATCAGAGCTCGACATGCAGTTGCAAGATATACTTTAATAATAATTAATACTTTACTCCAGTTAGTTAGGGATGTTTTGGTAGGATTAGTAAATATTTTGCCGCTATTAATAGCTTTCACGAAAGTATACGGTTGATTACTTACGAAATTTATTTTTCTACAGTATCTTCAATATTTTTAGTGATCTTTATTCCAAAACTATTCATAATTTTCATTGAAATTTGTTAAATACAATGACGGCAGTGTGGTCGTGTTTCAAGTTTCGCCAGTGATTTTACTGGAGCAAGCTAACCCCTGCGAGGTTTTTTTATCGAATTATTGCACACTGTGAACGATTTTATCAAGTTATTGCGGTTTTGATCGGTTTATATGATTGCTACACGTACGAAGAAAATAATTACTTATTATATCCAAAATGCAAATTTTTTATGGGATATTTTTACTAAGCAACGAAAACCTCCGTAAATGTGGTCAACTATAAATCAATCTCAAAGAAAAGTAGAAAACTAAAGCGAGGGATTTTATATAATAATAATTTATTTTGTGATCTAGTAATAATATTGATGTTTGAAGTGAATTCATTTATATGTTGCCAATATTAAAATCTTACACAGGATATACGGCTGATTACTTATGGAATGGAATTGTCTACACTATCGTCAATAGTTTTAATAATTTTTGTTTCAAAACTACTCATTATTGTATTTACAATTTGGAAAATAAAAGTTGATTTTTATTTATCTGGTTTTGTTTGTTGTCTTGGCGGGAGTGTTCATGTTACATCTCACCTGTGACCTTACGGGCTAATCAATTTGCGGTTCTTTTATCGAATTATTGCACACTGCATTTATTGTTTCATCGTTGGCGCCTAAATTCCAGATAACGAACTGCACGGCTGCCCTTTTTGTGCTCACTTAGTAATAGTGGGATTATGGTATACAAATAAGAACTTTTTATGTTAGTCTCTTTCTTACTTATGCATTCTGTTTGTTTTTGTTCTAGCTATCTCATTGCCGTTATATTTAATTATGGGCCAATCGGTATAATGAATAAAGCTTTATACCAAAAGAAATTACATAAGAGTTGTTGGCCATGGAAAGCAAAACTAATGTCAACAGGAAGCTGTAGAGACAGCAAACTTTAGAATTTCCATAGCAGATTAGAATATAAACTTATGACAACAACAATGACAGTTAATGAATTTTAAAGCTTGCTGTTTGCATTACTTTTCGTTTCCATGGCCAACCCTTATGTAATTTCTTTTTGAACACACGGTATTATCCACATTCTTTTCAGCAAATTTAGTTTTTCAAAGAAAACTAAGGGTAAAAATGCATTCACGTTTCTCATAATACTGAAATAATAAAAGAAAACACTTGATAATCCAAATAACATCAATTTTCAAATTAAAAGGAAAACTACCGGCGGTCGATTCGAACGGCAGCGGCTGCAAACGCTATTCTAATGTTTGGAAGGATATTGCAAGCACATTTCCCGTTTCCTACATGCGCCATGGAGTACTCCTAGCGTCCTTGCGTGGAGGCTGTTTTAAATATAATGCATTTTTCGTTGGCCCCTTTTTCTGTTTTGCAACATTTATCCTGCATCTCTTGAGTATCACTTTCGTCAACGGTAAAGCCTGAGGTATGTGCAAATTACTACTTTGATGTATTTCTCAGTTAGAAAATCTGGTGTGATACTCACTCAACTTTCTTTTACAGTGATGTTATAATTAGGCAAAAATTTGATTTTTAATTTCTAAGCATTTGCCAAAAATTTTCGAAAAATTGCTAATTCTACAAAAACGGTACAAATAGAGAGTTAGTTGAAGAGACAATTTTTTTCTAGAATTTCAAGCTGAATTAAAAATGTAATAATATACCGGGTGTTGTATTTAAAATAGGAGTTAATAAAAAAATTGAAAAAAAACAAAAGAAACCCATTTTAGAAGTATTCAACTGGAAAATCACCTATCTCACATCAATACACATTAAAAATGTAATAAAAATATAAAGTTTGAAAAAATCGTTAGAGCCGTTTTCGAAAAAATTTAAAAAAATTGAAAAATCGCAAGAGTAAACACCTACTATTTTCTTCAAAAGCTTGCTGTCTCATCTACATAGTACATAAAACGTATATATGAAGTTTCAATGCCATACCTCTTTTCGTTTTTGAGATATTCTGTTCACAGACACACAGACAGACACACAGACAGACAGACAGACAGACAGACACACAGATAGACGGACAGACCAATGAAAAAAATATGTTTTTTGGGATCAGGGGACTCTAAAATGTGAAGATCTGTTGAAAACTCAATTTCGAATTTTTGGGGTGAATCCAATACTTCCTTTATCGTAAAAGGAAGTAAAAAAACTAAACAAGATTTTATATTTTAAGGTGCTCACCCTGTATTTATTTCTTCGAAATTTTCTCGATTTCATTCCAGGTAGACATATAATCTGCATGCACAATATCGTCTTCCTCGTTCCTAGTTTTTGAATTATACAGCCAACAGACTGACAGACAGACGGAATTGAGAAAACAGTTTTTTCGTCATCTAGGAACCCTTCGTCTGTTAGACGATGGTAGTAAAAATCTCAAATAAATATACAGCAAGTAAGATAAAATGAGCGCTCCCGTATGTTTCAATATGTTTCTTAGCTAGAAGTCAACATCGTCGATTTTAACAATACCTACTAGGTTAAGAGTTCAGGTAACCCAAAATTATAGTATGTAGTAATAATGCTGTATTTGCTTATAAAAAGCCAGTTTTAAAATTGCAAATTTTATTAAAACCATTATTTTCTGCAAATCAATAAAAATGAAACACGAGATGGGCCACCGCACGATCTTTTATTACTGCTTGTAAAAATTGAATTTTAAAATTTTTTCAAAACTATTTCCGAAAACCTGTTTTGAGAAAACTTATAGACAATTACGTAATTTATAACACCTTTTCAATAGCTATTGATATAAGAAGTACATGATGTAGGGCATTATTTGACGAATTTCTTTTATAACCAAGAGAGGTCAGTAAAGAGGACGAGTCATAAAGTCATATTATGTACGAGTTGTATACAAAGCTTTATGTTCACTTCTAAAATCTAAAAAAGTAGGGTTTATAGATTTGATGTCTATTCTGTGACAGAAAAGACATGACATTAGAGTACCTTTACAGATATTGAAAGGCATATATTTTGACATTGACAACTGATGTAATAGTTATTTATGGTTAAGCGTGTTATATTACAAATAATCCACGAGAGAAAAGAGGAGCCCTCGAGGCCGCCAGGCCTCGGGTGAATTATTACAAATATACAAAATTTTATCCAGCGCAATAAATATCTAAAGAACAAATTTTTTGTTGACAACCCTGAAAAGTCATAGCGACAAATTGAAAAGTACCGAGAGGTCAAATACATTTATAATTCGAGTCGCGACGTAAATGATTCAACTGTGGATAATAATAACTTGATCGTCCTGTACAATGCAAAATTATATTCAATTCTTATAATTACATTAACCAATAAATACCTTAAAAAACATACATTTTATACTGACAGCCATGAAAAGTCATAGTGACAATTTGGAAAGTGATTCGTGTTATACGTTTGGCAGTATTGAAGTGTATTGTCAGTCTATGTCAAATTCGAGGTTAGCAGTGATTGACCTGGCTGTTATTTTACTAGTGGGTTATGATTTAACTCAGTAGTGGGTTATGGGCTACTTTAGATGTCTAAAATCGATCTAGTAATAGTCTTATAACTAGGAGGTGTTAGATAGTACTAGTAAGATAGAGTTCGTACTTTTATAGTGCTAGCAAGATAATATAGGTAAACTTTATTTTACTAGTACCTATATATAACTACTTTATTGCCGAGAAATTATGTCATAAACAGTATCTTATAATACTCGTACATAAAACATTTTATTCTCATTAATTTTTGGCCGTTTATTTATAAAAATTAGGTTTTGCGATTTTTTCAAAAGCTATCCTTTTTCCCAAAACACCTTTTAAACAAACGCTGTAGATAATTATATAATATGTGATGTTGTTTCACAGAATTGTGTTTTCATACCACAAGTATAAAAAATTTGAGAACATTTTGTAAAAATACAATTTTGCGCTTTTTTCAAAAAAACTTTTTGAACGAAAAGTGACAGATATTAGTATAATATAGGCTCTTCTTTTAAGCAATTTTGTTTTAATCCAGGAATTATAAAAACTTTGAGCAAATTTTTCTAAAATTTTAGTTTTGCTCTTTAAAAATAATAAGTACTTTTCACAAAAAAATTAAACAAAGGTTGTAGATAAAATATATTTTTATCCAACAATTATAAAAATTTGAGGATATTTATGTGAGAACTTAATTGTGCGATCTTCTCAAAAGCTATATTTTTCACAAAAAAACGTTAAACAAAAATTGTATTCAATGACAATATATGTTATTCTAAAAAATAGTGTTCCCAAAATTATAAAAATTTACTGGAAACGGAAAAATGCTTGACTAAAGTACCACTTTTGTTAGGCTGAGTTTATCAAATATTCACTTATAATACCATGAGTAGTCAAAGTTATGTCGACTATTTTTGTGGTGGTGTCACGAATGTCCATTGCGCTTTGGTACGATTAGGACGAGTGCGTTAGCACGAGTCCTAATCCCAAGCGCAATGGACATGAGTAGTGATACCACCTCAAAAATAATCTACTTAACTTTGACTAAGAATGGTATTCGAGGGACTATTTAATAAACCAACCTACTTTTTCAAATTAGTTTTCAGTAAATCTAGCAACAAACTACGCAATTTCTATAGTAACAGAACACTAATATTGACTTTTTCTAATAAAAATCGCATTTGTTTAAAATAGTCACTTGAATACCTTCTAGGAAGATATATCCACTGATATTTTTTTGATTGGTCAAGAAACGTCAGAATTCTGGATTTTCATTGGTCACTTTTTGACAGATGACAGGTGAATTGAATAGTCACTGTAATATCCGAAACTATATAAAAAACGCAGATATATTTTCAAGCCGATCTATTATACCGTCTGTGCTGTAGAGAAGATACAAACAGATTCACAGACAGAAATCACCTCGAACACCACTTTTTCTGAATCATAAGAGACGAAAACGGATATTTCCGCAAAAATCTCGAGTGTGAAATTTTTGATGATTACTATAAAATATCTATTTATGCAACAAGTGCTAAAAGTCAACGTTTATGCACGAGACATGAAAATTATGAAACGAAGCCGAAGGCTGAGTTTCATAACATGTCTCGTTTTAGTACGAGTTGCATACAATATTTTATCTACGACCTTAATTTTACTGTTATTAATCCATAAATATCGATTTAACAAAGGTTTTCATCTACGGTACTTCTAATTTATGTCATAATAAATAGTAGGCCATGCGCCGGCGAATGTTTGCGAAGCCAGTGCTGAGAAGGTCAGTTGCGAAATGTAATTACTAATACTCCACATCTGAGTGTATTTATTACATAACGCTTTAATTATTTTAAAAACACTTTACCTGTAACTTAAGAAGCAACTAGAATAAGTTTACAACTTCACTTCCAGTTCGAAATTGTAGTTTTATAACCTCACTTCACTTTTATCACTAGAGCTAAAAGTAAACAGCTGATTTCTTTAACCACGGTAAACTATAAAACGTCACTTTTAGTGAAACAAGCTAGCGCTAAAAGGCATACTTTTAGTAGTGGTCGTAGATAAAGTAAATTATTTTTTTCTATATGTTAAAGTGTGCTTTTATCAACTCGAAACAAAAGGTCAAGTTTTACTTTAACAGCAAGGGTAGATAAAGTAGCACTTTAACATCAAGGATAGATAAAGTAATTTAATTTTCTAAATTTTGTTTAAATTAAATATGACAGCTTCGTATTATCGTAGCAACCCAATCTAGCTACTGACATTTTGAAATGTGATTGACTGTCATTATTTTCTTTTGAAATTGTTAAAGTTCTTGCTATAGAAAAAAATATTGTATTATACACGACGATAAAGTTATGTCTATCCACTCTTGAACCATTAACGTCTCGACTTCGTCTCGACGTTAAACGATTCACTCGTGGATAAAATTTAACTTTATCGTCTTGTATAATAAATTACTATTTATTTACACCGTATTAATGTTTTATGCAGGTATGTGTATGAATACGTTTTCAAGCTCATTATGTATATTTATTATATATATATCAATTCGTTGTGAAGCCCAACAGCGTTGTGACATGTCGGGCTTAATAACGAGCGTTTACATATTTTTATATACTGTATATAAAACATTCCAAAAGCGCCTCCTACACTCGATATTGCAGAACTACTCCATGTATATCGACCATACTACCGGTCATTACTGAGCCCACCGCAAAAATTTGTGTACTGCATCTTTGAGGCATTTCTAACCAATTGGTGATAATATACACTGGGGTACGTTGTTGAGCCAAACGCGGGCTCATCAACGTTGAAAATGGCTTAACAAGGTACTATTCATATATTCAGCGGGCCTAACTATGACCGTTTATAAGTCTATATATACACAGTAAAATGTTTTTTCTTGACTGGGATAGGGGTTTGAATAACTCCAATCTCAGTACTCCGCACAGGTACCAAGCTTTAATGGTTAGATTGAAATAAAACTACTTGTATGCATCGCCTGACGTTTCGTATTTATTTTTATACTTTATCAAAGGCTAACAACTTGTGGAACCAAAACACATGTTTTTTAAGGACATGTGACGATATTCAAATTTGAAAAAATTCATAAAAACTGGCAGTAGGCCACCAAGATTACAGATCTGGGCTGCACATGACATAACTACACTTTGTCCTGCAACTAGCAGGTTACAAATTAAAAGTTAACTAGCACATTTAAAATTTGATTTACAATAATTTTATTAGCTATTTGGCCAACATTGCCGTCAATTAGATAAAACTAAAATATATACAGTGTGGGCCATTAAGTGTGCAACAAATGGGAATTTTTTTTATTAGTTGTACAATCAAAATTTAAATACCGCCAAAAGTTAGTGCATGTTTGATAACCATGTTAGATGCCCTTAGAATGGCTTCAAGTCAAACAATATACAGGGCAGGACAAAAAATATAAAATTCGTTCAAGAATAAAGTTACCTTATTTCAAAAAATATAGCAAAATTTTATTGAGAAAAGTTGTTTAGAATCAAAAGCTACGCTCAAATACAAAGTCACGGCCTCCTATTCGAAAGTTGATTCTTTTTTGGAAAATTTTGTAAGACCCCCGTATGATACATATTTTTATTATTCTGATTTTATATGTATTTAAAGTAGCCACAACCACATCACTTTTAAATAACTTTTAGCAACTTGAAGCGTATTTATAAAATTTACTTGGATTTATATTTTTTTAGGTAAGCGTCCACTTCATGTTTGTTGCAACGATATTTAACAGAACTTTAGAATCTCGCAAATATTTTTTTTAACAAGGCAAATGCTTTACTAATGCTAATTTACATATGAAAAAACTCTTAATAAAATCAGAATAATAAAAATATGTCTCATACGGGGATAATACAAAATTTTACAAAAAAAAAAATCAAAATTCGAATAGGAAGCCATGACTTTGTATTTGAGCATAACTTTTGATTCTAAACAACTTTTCTCAATACAATTTTGCAATATTTTTTGAAGTAAGGTAACTTTATTCTTGAACGAATTTCATAGTTTTGTCCTGCCCTGTATATTGTTTGACTTAAAGCCATTCTAAGGGCATCTAATATGGTTATCGAACATGCACTAACTTGCGGCCGTATTTAAATTTCGATTGTACAACTAATAAGAAAGTGTCTCATTTGTTGCACACTTAATGGACCACACTGTATATACAGTATGTCTCCGGATTGAGTTTACAATAGGTATGATTGACCAAAAATTTTCGATTTGGAATTTCATATTTTGGAATTCCGCCCTGCTTGGTATGAAACTTATTTTTAGTTTACTTTCGATTTTTTAAAGTCAAGTAGGCCTTGACAGGGAAGCGAATACAATTTAACTTTCAGGTAAACTACCCGTTTTGTTCATGATACGGCAAAATTTAATTAAGAAAAGTTGTTGATAATGATAAATTATGGTCCTATATCAAATTTCAGAAAGATATGTCGACTTATAAAAAACTGTTATTTTTTAGAAAATTGTATTTTATTGTCAGGTAAACTACCCTTTTTGTTCATGACACGGCAAAATTGTATTAAGAAAAGTTGTTTACAATAAAAAATTATGATCCTATACAAAATTTGAGAAATATCTTGCGACTTAGATTAAACCGTTATTTTTTAGATTAAACAAATTGCATTTATTAAAAATGACGGTTTAATCTAAATCGACAAAGCTTTCTGAAATTCGTTATAGGGCCATAATTTATCATTATAAACAACTTTTCTTAATACAATTTTTCCGTATCATGAATAAAAAGGGTAGTTTACCCGACAATAAAATACAATTTTTTTTAAAAATATGTTTAGGAACCAAAACATAATTTTAACTTTAAACTAAATATGCATACATTTCGTAAGCAAACTGTTGCATGCGGAAATTACAAACAAAGCATCAGCGTTTATTATCAGCACTGGTCGAATGACCCCGGTCAACAAACTGCAATCCTGCAAACTGGCTGTTTGTTTGTTATGAAATTGAATACGCAAGTGCATATGCGAGCTGGAACTAGGGCAAATATTAAACTTTGTAAGCTAAGTCAGTATTTTTATATGTATAAATAGAAAAATATTCTAGTCAATAAACAATACAGATTGAAACTTGTTTCGCTATGTTCACGCTGCCCAATGGCCCCAGGTCTTTTTTGGTACATCATCTCGTGTGAGACCGCACGAGACCGTTGGTTTGCACCCCTTTTTAATTCCTGCACCCCTAATATATTCCTGCAACTGTCCAAATTAAATTCATACAGTCCACTACAAGCTCCACCCTGAACATTTTGGTCCTTTCGAGCCTTTAAACGTTCCTGCCCCTAGCATTTTGATCCTTCGAGCCATTAAAACGTTCCTGCCCCTAGTATCTGATTTTTCGAGCCTTTCAACGTTCCTGCCCCTAGCATTTGGTCCAGTGATCCCTTAAAACATACCAGCCCTCTTTGAACAAGACCGTTACGATGGCGCAGCGACGGGAGATTTTCACAACCCAAGAAGATTTAGCAGAATCCATTCGCAGGCAGATTATCAACGTGAGGAAGGATGGCCCATCAATAAAAAATGCAGCATATATCACCGCTCGCAGATCCACCCTAAAACAACTTTGGGAAGAATTTGAGGCCAACCATTCAGACCTGGCGGAGGAAGTCGGGGAAGAACACCCTTATTTTAAAAACAATTTTTTTCAGAAAACCAAAGACGTTTACAATGAAGGGGTTGCTCTGCTCGACAAGTGCGAAAAAAATCTAGCCACACTAGGTGAAAGTTCACAGCAGCCAGTAGCGCCAAAAGAGGACACGACCATAGCTGCTGACAAGGAGGGACATAGACGAATAAGAAGGCTACAGATCAAGGTAAATTCACTCCAAAGCGACATTCAGGAAGTCTGTAATAGGTTGAATGAGGAATGCAGTAAAATGTATTACGAATACAACATTAAGAACATCAAGGATGATTGGGATGACATCAGAGCTCTAAACGAGGAGATATTATCCCACGGTAGCTACTACGACAAGGAGTTCCACGAGACCAAGAAGATGGTCAACGAAATAATCGTGCTCCTGTACCAGCACATCCAGGATGAAGAGGTTCAAAGTGTCAAGGAAAACAGCCATGCGAATATAGTGTTACCTGCTCTCAAAATTCCAGTTTTTGAAGGGACCTACGAAGCATGGCCTAGCTTTCATGACATTTTCCGAAGAATTGTTCATGAAAACCCACGACTAAGTAAGGCGGAAAAAATGCAGTACTTGAAGTCGCAGTTACGAGGGGAAGCCAGCAAGTTAGTGCAACACCTGGAGGCAACTGAAGCCAATTACGAGTCTGCATGGTTCATTATAAGGAACAGATACGACAACACCAGGCTGCTACTCGCGAAGTATTTGGATGACATATTCAACCAGGCAACCCTGTCGAACGAATCTGCAGAAGGGATCAAGAAACTCCATGACACGACTGCAGAATGCCTAAGAGCAATTGAGAACTTAGGAATTGAAACGGCCACATGGGGGCCTATCATGTGTCATATAGTGACACGAAAGTTGGACAAGGAAACCAACAGACTGTATGAGCAGTCACTAACGGCACCAAGAGCAGCTACTGAATTTCTTAGAAACAAGATTTCAGTCGCTGGAAGCTGTACAAAGACGGAACAAACTCGAACCCAGGAAACAAGGAATTGGGAAACCATGGGAAAGTCACCAGGATCGGTGGGCAGTGAAGACGTACCACACTGCTGACATATCGTGCTTTCACTGCGGAGGATCACACAGCATTAAATTATGCCCAAAATTTAGCAATCTAAATATATCCGCACGTTGGGACTTCATAAAGAATAAAAAATTATGTTCAAACTGCTTCAAGCCTACAGGAAAATATAACTCCAGACACTTTTGCCCAGGGAAATGCAAGGTATGTAATAAAAGACATCATTGACTTTTGCACGAATATTTTAGCAAACAACAGCCTCCCAAGACCACAACGGCAATTTCCAGTGCGACAGAAACCAATAAGAACGAAAACATTGTTGCAAGCCTAGTAGGAAGACAGCATCGCAACGTTTTGCTTGCAACTGCCCTAATTAAGGTCCAGTCATCCTCAGGGAGTTTGGAGTATCTCAGAGCCCTGATAGACTCCGGATCACAGGCATCATTCATCACAGGAGATGCAGCTCAAACGCTGGGTCTACCAGAAGAAAAGGTGAGAGTGCACATTTCTGGATTAGGCAAGAAAGGAGCAGGTACAGCCCGAGGACGATTAACTGTAAACCTACGTCCACGATTTCCAAGCAACTACACAACCACATGTGAGATGCTGATACTGCCACAGCTAACCAAGTCACTTCCAGAAAAACCAGTCGAAAACTATCAACTTCAGGACTGTACGAATATGGTGTTGGCTGATCCACTATTTCAGAAACCTGGACCAATAGACGTTATCCTAGGAGCAGACATCTACAAAGAAATCATTTTGGAAGGAGTACGAAAATTCAACGGATGCCTGTTAGCGCAAAACACGGAACTTGGATGGATCATCACGGGGAATGCAACAGCACCATCAGAAGAAAGGAAAATTCTTAGCATGGTCGCATGTGCTGCAGAAGATGAACAACTCACAAAATTTTGGGGGATTGAAGAAGTTGTACCAGAAAAGATGATGTCCAACGAAGACAAGGAATGCGAAGAATTCTACAACTGCAACCACCAGAGAAATGCTGATGGTACTTATACAGTGAAAATTCCGTTCCAGGAACCAATAGAAAAGCTTGGGGATTCAAGAAAAAAGGCAATCGCACGGTTCATTCAACTGGAGAAACGGTTAGAAGAAGATAAAGTTCTAGGTAAAGAATACAAAACCTTTATGAAGAAATACTTAGAACTAGGACATATGAAACGCATTCAACCAGGAGCCAATCTACGAAAAACCTACTTCATCCCTCATCAAGCAGTAGTAAAGGAAGACAGCATTCAAGTAAGTCTATTGACAGCCAAGTCAAAGGTTGCATCTATAAAAATGAAGAAAACGTTTCCAAGGCTGGAGTTATGTGCAGCATCGTTAGCAGCAAAAATGTTGAAGGAAGCTATTAGTGCACTGGACATCCCCAGCATCTCCATCTTCGCGTGGTCAGATCCCATGATAACCTTATCCTGGATAAGAGCAGGTCCGGAGAAATGGAAAACATTTGTTGCAAACAGGGTAACAGAAATATTGGAAGTAACCCCTAGCGGAAATTGGCATCATGTGCGCTCAGACGACAATTCAGCAGACGCTGTATCCCGAGGGCTCACTCCTGTCAAACTACAGCATCATCTATTGTTGTGGAACGGGCCGCAATGGTTACGAACTAATCCTTTGCCACTGACGGAAACAACTATTCCCATAACAGCTACAGAAGAGGAAAAAATTCACCAAGTCCAAGCGTTTATCGCATCAAAAGAAGAATTGGACATCTTGTCCAAATATTCGTCACTGCAGAAGTTACTGCGGGTCACTGCATACTGTAACAGGTTTGCTCAAAAATGCAGAAGACAACCGTTTCCGACCGAATACCTTACGGCAGCAGAACTCAACAATTGCCTCATTCAAATCATCCGTATAGTGCAAGCACGCAGCTGGGCAACAGAGATTCAAACCTTGAAGAAAAACATCTCGGTTTACACAAAAATTTCCTTGGCACCATTACGACCATTCATCGATGATGAAGGAACTCTTAGAGTGGGAGGACGACTTCAAAATTCAATGTTGCCATATAATGAGAAACATCCTATTCTCATTCCCCATAATAGTCATCTAGCCCACCTAATATTGAGAGACGTCCATCGGAAGCTTCTACATGTCGGAAGTCAAGCAACAGCGGCATACATCCGAAGAAAATTGACAAGATGGAAATTACTTCAAAAGTTAAAAAACGACTTTTGGAAAATTTGGAATCATTATAACAATATATTACTACTGTATTAAATTTTTCTGCAACTAAAAAAATTAAGTTTAAAAGTATGGCATTTAAGTACTTTAAAACGTCTGAAAAGCACGAATTGCAGTAAATATTAACTACGTAATTGATTATTGTACTACTATAATGGATACTGCTGACCAAAACATAATCATTATTGCCAGATTAAGCGTGTCTACACTAGCAGGTGCTCAATTAATGGCTAAAAATTGACTGCAGTGTTATTAGGTCTTATAATAGTATATTTGGAAACAACGTAACAATATATTACGACTGTATTACATTTTTCTGCAACTAAAAAAATCTAGTTCAAAAGTATTGCATTTAAGAACGTTAAAACGTCTAAAAAGCACCAATTGCAGTAAATATTAACTACGTAATTGATTATTGTACTACTATAATGGATACTGCTAACCAAAACATAATCATTATTGCCAGATTAAGCGTGTCTACACTAGCAAGTGCTCAATTACTGGCTAAGAATTGACTGCAGTGTTAATAGGTCTTATAATAGTATATTTGAAAACAACGTAACAATATATTACGACTGTATTAAATTTTTCTGCAACTAAAAAAATCTAGTTCAAAAGTATTGCATTTAAGAACGTTAAAACGTCTAAAAAGCACGAATTGCAGTAAATATTAACTACGTAATTGATTATTGTACTACTATAATGGATACTGCTGCCAAAATATAATAGTTATTGCTGGAGTAAGCGTGTCTACACTAGCAGGTGCTCAATTACTGGCTAAGAATTGACTGCAGTGTTATTAGGTCTTATAATAGTATTTTTGGAAACAACGTAACTATATATTACTACTGTATTAAATTTTTCTGCAACTAAAAAAATCTAGTTCAAAAGTATTGCATTTAAGTACGTTAAAACGTCTAAAAAGCACGAATTGCAGTAAATATTAACTACGTAATTCATTTAAGTACTACTATAATGGATACTGCTAACCAAAACATAATAATTATTGCCAGAGTAATCGTGTCTACACTAGCAGGTGCTCAATTACTGGCTAAGAATTGACTGCAGTGTTAAAAGGTCTTATAATAGTATATTTGAAAACAACGTAACAATATATTACTACTGTATTACATTTTTCTGCAACTAAAAAAATCTAGTTCAAAAGTATTGCATTTAAGTACGTTAAAACGTCTAAAAAGCACGAATTTCAGTAAATATTAACTACGTAATTGATTATTGTACTACTATAATGGATACTGCTGCCAAAATATAATAGTTATTGCCGGAGTAAGCGTGTCTACACTAGCAGGTGCTCAATTACTGGCTAAGAATTGACTGCAGTGGTAATATTTCTTATAATAGTATTTTTGGAAACAACGTAACAATATATTACTACTGTATTAAATTTTTCTGAAACTAAAAAAAGCTAGTTTGAAAGTATTGCATTTAAGTACGATAAAACGTCTAAAAACAACGAATTGCAGTAAATATTAACTGCGTAATTGATTATTGTACTACTATAATGGATACTGCTGACCAAAATATAATAATTATTGCCGGAGTAAGCGTGTCTACACTAGCAGGTGCTCAATTACTGGCTAAGAATTGACTGCAGTGTTAATAGGTCTTCTAATAGTATATTTGGAAACAACGTAACAATATATTACTACTGTATTAAATTTTTCTGCAACTAAAAAAATCTAGTTCAAAAGTATTGCATTTATGTACGATAAAACGTCTAAAAAGCACTAACTGCAGTAAAGATTAACTACGTTTTTGATTATTGTAGTACTATAATGGATACTGCTGACCAAAACATAATCATTATTGCCAGAGTAAGCGTGTCTACACTAACAGGTGTTCAATTACTTGCTAAGAATTGACTGCAGTGGTAATGGATCTTGTACTAGTATATTATTAATCAATCTAACGATGTGTTACTACTGTACTAAATTCTTCTGCAACAAAAAGGTTCATGTTCAAAGGTTTCGAATTTAGGTACTTCAAAACGTCTGAAATGCACGAATTACAGTAAATATTAACTACGTAATTGATTATTGTACTACTATAATGGATACTGCTGACCAAAATATAATAATTATTGCCTGAGTAAGCGTGTCTACACTAGCAGGTGCTCAATTACTGGCTAAGAATTGACTGCAGTGTTAATAGGGCTTATAATAGTGTATTTGGAATCAATATAACAATATATTACTACTGTATTAAATTTTTCTGCAACTAAAAAAATCTAGTTCAAAAGTATTGCATTTAAGTACGTTAAAACGTCTAAAAAGCATGAATTGCAGTCAATATTAACTAGGTAATTGATTATTGTACTACTATAAGGGATACTGCTGACCAAAACATAATTATTTATGCCAGATTAAGCGTGTCTACACTAGCAGGTGCTCAATTACTGGCTAAGAATTGACTGCAGTGTTAATAGGTCTTATAATAGTATATTTGGAAACAACGTAACAATATATTACTACTGTATTAAATTTTTCTGCAACTAAAAAAATCTAGTTCAAAAGTATTTCATTTAAGTACGTTAAAACGTCTAAAAAGCACGAATTGCAGTAAAGATTAACTACGTAATTGATTATTGTACTACTATAATGGATACTGCTGCCAAAATATAATAGTTATTGCCGGAGTAAGCGTGTCTACACTAGCAGGTGCTCAATTACTGGCTAAGAATTGACTGCAGTGGTAATATTTCTTATAATAGTATTTTTGGAAACAACGTAACAATATATTACTACTGTATTAAATTATTCTGCAACTAAAAAAATCAAGTTCAAAAGTATTGCATTTAAGTACGTTAAGACGTCTAAAAAGCACGAATTGCCGTAAATATTAACTACGTAATTGATTATTTTACTACTATTATGGATACTGCTGACCAAAATATTATAATTATTGCCAGAGTAAGCGTGTCTACTCTAGCAGGTGCTCAATTACTGGCTAAGAATTGACTACAGTGTTAATAGGTCTTATAATAGTATATTTGGAAACAACGTAACAATATATTACTACTGTATTAAATTTTTCTGCAACTAAAAAAATCTAGATCAAAAGTATTGCATTTAAGTACGATAAAACGTCTAAAAAGCACGAATTGCAGTAAAGATTAACTACGTAATTGATTATTGTACTACTATAATGGTTACTGCTAACCAAAACATAATCATTATTGCCAGAGTAAGCGTGTCTACACTAACAGGTGTTCAATTACTTGCTAAGAATTGACTGCAATGGTAATGGGTCTTGTACTAGTATATTAGGAATCAATCTAACGATGTGTTACTACTGTACTAAATTCTTCTGCATCTAAAAAATTCATGTTCAAAGGTTTCGAATTTAGGTACTTCAAAACGTCTGAAAAGCACGAATTACAGTAAATATTAACTACGTAATTGATTATTGTACTACTATAATGGATACTGCTGACCAAAATATAATAATTATTGCCAGAGTAAGCGTGTCTACACTAGCAGGTGCTCAATTACTGGCTAAGAATTGACTGCAGTGTTAAAAGGTCTTATAATAGAATATTTAAAATCAATCTAACAATATATTACTACTGTATTAAATTTTTCTGCAACTAAAAAAATCAAGTTCAAAAGTATTGCATTTAAGTACGTTAAATCGTCTGAAAAGCACGAATTACAGTAAATATTAGCTACGTAATTGATTATTGTACTACTATACTGGATACTGGTGACAAAAAAATATAATAATTATTGCCAGAGTAAGCGTGTCTACACTAACAGGTGCTCAATTACTTGCTAAGAATTGACTGCAGTGGTAATGGGTCTTGTACTAGTATATTAGGAATCAATCTAACGATGTGTTACTACTGTACTAAATTCTTCTGCATCTAAAGAATTCATGTTCAAAGGTTTCGAATTTAGGTACTTCAAAACGTCTGAAAAGCACGAATTACAGTAAATATTACAACGTAATTGATTATTGTACTACTATAATGGATACTGCTGACCAAAATATAATAATTATTGCCAGAGTAAGCGTGTCTACACTAGCAGGTGCTCAATTACGGGCTAAGAATTGACTGCAGTGTTAATAGGTCTTATAATAGTATATTTGGAAACAATCTAACAATATATTACTACTGTATTACATTTTTCTGCAACTAAAAAAATCTAGTTCAAAAGTATTGCATTTAAGTACGTTAAAACGTCTAAAAAGCACGAATTTCAGTAAATATTAACTACGTAATTGATTATTGTACTACTATAATGGATACTGCTGCCAAAATATAATAGTTATTGCCGGAGTAAGCGTGTCTACACTAGCAGGTGCTCAATTACTGGCTAAGAATTGACTGCAGTGTTAATAGGTCTTCTAATAGTATATTTGGAAACAACGTAACAATATATTACTACTGTATTAAATTTTTCTGCAACTGAAAAAATCTAGTTCAAAAGTATTGCATTTATGTACGATAAAACGTCTAAAAAGCACTAACTGCAGTAAAGATTAACTACGTTTTTGATTATTGTAGTACTATAATGGATACTGCTGACCAAAACATAATCATTATTGCCAGAGTAAGCGTGTCTACACTAACAGGTGTTCAATTACTTGCTAAGAATTGACTGCAGTGGTAATGGATCTTGTACTAGTATATTATTAATCAATCTAACGATGTGTTACTACTGTACTAAATTCTTCTGCAACAAAAAGGTTCATGTTCAAAGGTTTCGAATTTAGGTACTTCAAAACGTCTGAAATGCACGAATTACAGTAAATATTAACTACGTAATTGATTATTGTACTACTATAATGGATACTGCTGACCAAAATATAATAATTATTGCCTGAGTAAGCGTGTCTACACTAGCAGGTGCTCAATTACTGGCTAAGAATTGACTGCAGTGTTAATAGGGCTTATAATAGTGTATTTGGAATCAATATAACAATATATTACTACTGTATTAAATTTTTCTGCAACTAAAAAAATCTAGTTCAAAAGTATTGCATTTAAGTACGTTAAAACGTCTAAAAAGCATGAATTGCAGTCAATATTAACTACGTAATTGATTATTGTACTACTATAAGGGATACTGCTGACCAAAACATAATTATTTATGCCAGATTAAGCGTGTCTACACTAGCAGGTGCTCAATTACTGGCTAAGAATTGACTGCAGTGTTAATAGGTCTTATAATAGTATATTTGGAAACAACGTAACAATATATTACTACTGTATTAAATTTTTCTGCAACTAAAAAAATCTAGTTCAAAAGTATTTCATTTAAGTACGTTAAAACGTCTAAAAAGCACGAATTGCAGTAAAGATTAACTACGTAATTGATTAATGTACTACTATAATGGATACTGCTGCCAAAATATAATAGTTATTGCCGGAGTAAGCGTGTCTACACTAGCAGGTGCTCAATTACTGGCTAAGAATTGACTGCAGTGGTAATATTTCTTATAATAGTATTTTTGGAAACAACGTAACAATATATTACTACTGTATTAAATTATTCTGCAACTAAAAAAATCAAGTTCAAAAGTATTGCATTTAAGTACGTTAAGACGTCTAAAAAGCACGAATTGCCGTAAATATTAACTACGTAATTGATTATTTTACTACTATTATGGATACTGCTGACCAAAATATTATAATTATTGCCAGAGTAAGCGTGTCTACTCTAGCAGGTGCTCAATTACTGGCTAAGAATTGACTACAGTGTTAATAGGTCTTATAATAGTATATTTGGAAACAACGTAACAATATATTACTACTGTATTAAATTTTTCTGCAACTAAAAAAATCTAGATCAAAAGTATTGCATTTAAGTACGATAAAACGTCTAAAAAGCACGAATTGCAGTAAAGATTAACTACGTAATTGATTATTGTACTACTATAATGGTTACTGCTAACCAAAACATAATCATTATTGCCAGAGTAAGCGTGTCTACACTAACAGGTGTTCAATTACTTGCTAAGAATTGACTGCAATGGTAATGGGTCTTGTACTAGTATATTAGGAATCAATCTAACGATGTGTTACTACTGTACTAAATTCTTCTGCATCTAAAAAATTCATGTTCAAAGGTTTCGAATTTAGGTACTTCAAAACGTCTGAAAAGCACGAATTACAGTAAATATTAACTACGTAATTGATTATTGTACTACTATAATGGATACTGCTGACCAAAATATAATAATTATTGCCAGAGTAAGCGTGTCTACACTAGCAGGTGCTCAATTACTGGCTAAGAATTGACTGCAGTGTTAAAAGGTCTTATAATAGAATATTTAAAATCAATCTAACAATATATTACTACTGTATTAAATTTTTCTGCAACTAAAAAAATCGAGTTCAAAAGTATTGCATTTAAGTACGTTAAATCGTCTGAAAAGCACTAATTACAGTAAATATTAGCTACGTAATTGATTATTGTACTACTATACTGGATACTGGTGACAAAAAAATATAATAATTATTGCCAGAGTAAGCGTGTCTACACTAACAGGTGCTCAATTACTTGCTAAGAATTGACTGCAGTGGTAATGGGTCTTGTACTAGTATATTAGGAATCAATCTAACGATGTGTTACTACTGTACTAAATTCTTCTGCATCTAAAGAATTCATGTTCAAAGGTTTCGAATTTAGGTACTTCGAAACGTCTGAAAAGCACGAATTACAGTAAATATTACAACGTAATTGATTATTGTACTACTATAATGGATACTGCTGACCAAAATATAATAATTATTGCCAGAGTAAGCGTGTCTACACTAGCAGGTGCTCAATTACGGGCTAAGAATTGACTGCAGTGTTAATAGGTCTTATAATAGTATATTTGGAAACAATCTAACAATATATTACTACTGTATTAAATATTTCTGCAACTAAAAAAATCAAGTTCAAAAGTATTGCATTTAAGTACGTTAAATCGTCTGAAAAGCATGAATTACAGTAAATATTAGCTACGTAATTGATTATTGTACCTACTATAATTTATACTGGTGACAAAAAAATATAATAATTATTGCCAGAGTAAGCGTGTCTACACTAACAGGTGCTCAATTACTGGCTAAGAATTGACTGCACTGTTAATAGGTTTTATAATAGTTTATTTGGAATCTTTATAACAATATATTACTACTCTATTAAATTTTTCTGCAACTAAATAAATCAAGTTTAAAAGTATGGCATTTAAGTACGTTAAATCGTCTGAAAAGCACGTATTGCAGTAAATATTAACTACGTAATTGATTATTGTACCTACTATAATTTATACTGGTGACAAAAATATAATAATTATTGCCAGAGTAAGCGTGTCTACACTAACAGGTGCTCAATTACTTGCCAAGAATTGACTGCAGTGGTAATGGTTCCTGTACTAGTATATTTGGAGTCAATCCAACCATGTGTTACTACTGTACTATATTCTTTTGCATCAAAAAAATTCAAGTTCAAAGGTTTCGAATTTAGGTACGTTAAATCGTCTGAAAAGCACGAATTGCAGTAAATATTAACTACGTAATTGATTAGTTTACTAATATTATAGATACTGCTGACCAAAATATTATAATTATTGCCAGAGTAAACGTGTCTACACCAACAGGTGTTCAATTACTGGCTAAGAACTGACTGCAGTGTTAATACGTCTTGTAATAGTATATTTAGAATTAATCTAACCATGTGTTACTACTGTACTAAACTCTTCTGTATCTAAAAAAAATCAAGTTCAAAGGTTTCGAATTTAGGTAAGTTAAAACGTCCGAAAAGCACGAATTACAGTAAATCTTAACTACGTAATTGATTATTGTACTACTATAATGGATACTTGTGACAAAAATATAATAATTATTGCCAGAGTAAGCGTATCTACACTAACAGGTGCTCGATTACTTGCTAAGAATTGACTGCAGTGGTAATGGGTCTTGTACTAGTATATTTGGAATCAATCTAACCAATTGTTACTACTGTACTAAATTCTTTTGCATCTAAAAAATTCATGGTTAATGGTTTCGAATTTAGGTACGTTAAAACGTCTGAAAAGCACGAATTACAGTAAATATTAACTACGGAATTGATTATTTTACTACTATTATGGATACTGCTGACCAAAATAATATAATTATTGCCAGAATAAACTTGTCTACACTAACAGGTGCTCAATTACTTGCTAAGAATTGACTGCAGTGGTATTGGGTCTTGTACTAGTATATTTGGAATCAATCTAACCATGTGTTACTACTGTACTAAATTCTTTTGCATCTAAAAGATTCATTTTCAAAGGTTTCGAATTTAGGTAAGTTAAAACGTCCGAAAAGCACGAATTTCAGTAAATATTAACTACGTAATTGATTATTGTACTACTATAATGGATACTGCTGACCAAAATAAAATAATTATTGCCAGAGTAAGCGTGACTACACTAACAGGTGCTCAATTACTGGCTAAGAATTGACTGCAGTGGTAATACGTCTTGTAATAGTATATTTAGAATTAATCTAACCATGTGTTACTACTGTACTAAACTCTTCTGTATCTAAAAAAAATCAAGTTCAAAGGTTTCGAATTTAGGTAAGTTAAAACGTCCGAAAAGCACGAATTACAGTAAATCTTAACTACGTAATTGATTATTGTACTACTATAATGGATACTGCTGACCAAAATATAATAAATATTGCCGGAGTTAGTGTAGAGACGCTTATCTACACTAACTGGTCTTCAATTACTGGCTAAGAATTGACTGAAGTGTTAATAGGTCTTATAATAGTATATTTGGAATCTTTATAACAATATATTACTACTCTATTAAATTTTTCTGCAACTAAAAAAATCAAGTTTAAAAGTATGGCAGTTAAGTTCGTTAAATCGTCTGAAAAGCACGTATTGCAGTAAATATTAACTACGTAATTGATTATTGTACTACTATAATTTATACTGGTGCCAAAAATATAATCATTATTGCCAGAGTAAGCGTGTCTACACTAGTAGGTGCTCAATTACTGGCTAAGAATTCACTGCAGTGTTAATAGGTCTAATAATAGTATATTTGGAAACAACGTAACAATATATTACTACTGTATTAAATTTTTCTGCAACTAAAAAGATCTAGTTCAAAAGTATTGCATTTAAGTACGTTAAAACGTCTAAAAAGCACGAATTGCAGTAAATATTAACTACGTAATTGATTAGTTTACTACTATTATGGATACTGCTGACCAAAATATTATAATTATTGCCAGAGTAAGCGTGTCTACACCAACAGGTGCTCAATTACTGGCTAAGAACTGACTGCAGTGTTAATAGGTCTTATAATAGTATATTTGGAATCAATCTAACAATATGTTACTACTGTATTAAATTTTTCTGCAACTAAAAAAATCAAGTTTAAAAGTATGGCATTTAAGTACGGTAAATCGTCTGATATGCACGAATTACAGTAAATATTAGATACGTAATTGATTATTGTACTACTATAATGGATACTTGTGACAAAAATATAATAATTATTGCCAGAGTAAGCGTATCTACACTAACAGGTGCTCGATTACTTGCTAAGAATTGACTGCAGTGGTAATGGGTCTTGTACTAGTATATTTGGAATCAATCTAACCAATTGTTACTACTGTACTAAATTCTTTTGCATCTAAAAAATTCATGGTTAAAGGTTTCGAATTTAGGTACGTTAAAACGTCTGAAAAGCACGAATTACAGTAAATATTAACTACGGAATTGATTATTTTACTACTATTATGGATACTGCTGACCAAAATAATATAATTATTGCCAGAATAAAGTTGTCTACACTAACAGGTGCTCAATTACTTGCTAAGAATTGACTGCAGTGGTATTGGGTCTTGTACTAGTATATTTGGAATCAATCTAACCATGTGGTACTACTGTACTATATTCTTTTGCATCTAAAAGATTCATTTTCAAAGGTTTCGAATTTAGGTAAGTTAAAACGTCCGAAAAGCACGAATTTCAGTAAATATTAACTACGTAATTGATTATTGTACTACTATAATAGATACTGCTGACCAAAACATAATCATTATTGCCATATTAAGCGTGTCTACACTAGCAAGTGCTCAAATACTGGCTAAGAATTGACTGCAGTGTTAATAGGTCTTATAATAGTATATTTGAAAACAACGTAACAATATATTACTACTGTATTACATTTTTCTGCAACTAAAAAAATCTAGGTCAAAAGTATTGGATTTAAGAACGTTAAAACGTCTAAAAAGCACGAATTGCAGTAAATATTAACTACGTAATTGATTATTGTACTACTATAATGGATACTGCTGACCAAAATAAAATAATTATTGCCAGAGTAAGCGTGACTACACTAACAGGTGCTCAATTACTGGCTAAGAATTGACTGCAGTGGTAATACGTCTTGTAATATTATATTTAGAATTAATCTAACCATGTGTTACTACTGTACTAAACTCTTCTGTATCTAAAAAAAATCAAGTTCAAAGGTTTCGAATTTAGGTAAGTTAAAACGTCCGAAAAGCACGAATTACAGTAAATCTTAACTACGTAATTGATTATTGTACTACTATAATGGATACTGCTGACCAAAATATAATAAATATTGCCGGAGTTAGTGTAGAGACGCTTATCTACACTAACTGGTGCTCAATTACTGGCTAAGAATTGACTGAAGTGTTAGTAGGTCTAATAATAGTATATTTGAAAACAACGTAACAATATATTACTACTGTATTACATTTTTCTGCAACTAAAAAAATCTAGGTCAAAAGTATTGGCTTTAAGAACGTTAAAACGTCTAAAAAGCACGAATTGCAGTAAATATTAACTACGTAATTGATTATTGTACTACTATAATGGATACTGCTGCCAAAATATAATAGTTATTGCCGGAGTAAGCGTGTCTACACTAGCAGGTGCTCAATTACTGGCTAAGAATTGACTGCAGTGTTAATAGGTCTTATAATAGTACTTTTGGAAACATCGTAACAATATATTACTACTGTATTAAATTTTTCTGCAACTCAAAAAATCTAGTTCAAAAGTATTGCATTTAAGTACGATAAAACGTCTAAAAAGCACGAATTGCAGTAAAGATTAACTACGTAATTGATTATTGTAGTACTATAATGGATACTGCTGACCAAAACATAATCATTATTGCCAGAGTAAGCGTGTCTACACTAGTAGGTGCTCAATTACTGGCTAAGAATTCACTGCAGTGTTAATAGGTCTAATAATAGTATATTTGGAAACAACGTAACAATATATTACTACTGTATTAAATTTTTCTGCAACTAAAAAGATCTAGTTCAAAAGTATTGCATTTAAGTACGTTAAAACGTCTAAAAAGCACGAATTGCAGTAAATATTAACTACGTAATTGATTAGTTTACTACTATTATGGATACTGCTGACCAAAATATTATAATTATTGCCAGAGTAAGCGTGTCTACACCAACAGGTGCTCAATTACTGGCTAAGAACTGACTGCAGTGTTAATAGGTCTTATAATAGTATATTTGGAATCAATCTAACAATATGTTACTACTGTATTAAATTTTTCTGCAACTAAAAAAATCAAGTTTAAAAGTATGGCATTTAAGTACGGTAAATCGTCTGATATGCACGAATTACAGTAAATATTAGATACGTAATTGATTATTGTACTACTATAATGGATACTTTTGACAAAAATATAATAATTATTGCCAGAGTAAGCGTATCTACACTAACAGGTGCTCGATTACTTGCTAAGAATTGACTGCAGTGGTAATGGGTCTTGTACTAGTATATTTGGAATCAATCTAACCAATTGTTACTACTGTACTAAATTCTTCTGCATCTAAAAAATTCATGTTCAATTCAGGTACTTCAAAACGTCTGAAAAGCACGAATTACAGTTAATATTAACTACGTATTTGATTATTGTACTACTATAATAGATACTGCTGACCAAAAAATAATAACTATTGCCAGAGTAAGCGTGTCTACACTAGCAGGTGCTCAATTACTGGCTAAGAATTAACTGCAGTGTTAATAGGTCTCATAATAGTATATTTGGAATCAATCTAACAATACATCACTACTGTATTAAATTTTTCTCCAACTAAAAAAATTAAGTTCAACAGTATGACATTTAAGTACGTTAAAACGTCTGAAAAGCACGAATTGCAGTAAATATTAACTACGTAATTAATTATTGAACTACTATAATGGATACTGCTGACCAAAATATAATAATTTTTGCCAGAGTAAGCGTGTCTACACTAACAGGTGCTCAATTACTGGCTAAGAATTGGCTGCAGTGTTAATAGGTCTTATAATAGTATATTTGAAATAAATCTAACAATATATTACTACTGTATTAAATTTTTCTGCAACTAAAAAAATCAATCTCAAAAGTATGGCATTTAAGTACGTTAAAACGTCTGCAAAGCACGAATTGCAGTAAATATTAACTACGTAATTAATTATTGTACTACTATAATGGATACTGCTGACCAAAATAAAATAATTATTGCCAGAGTAAGCGTGTCTACTTAAACAAGTGCTCAATTAGTAGCTAAGAATTGACTGCAGTGGTAATAAGTCTTGTACTAGTATATTTGGAATTAATCTAACCATGTGCGACTACTGTACTAAATTCTTCTGCATCCAAAAAAATCATGTTCAAAGGTTTTGAATTTAGGTACGTTAAAACGTCCGAAAAGCACGAATTACAGTAAATCTTAACTACGTAATTGATTATTGTACTACTATAATGGATTCTGCTGACCAAAATAAAATAATTATTGCCAGAGTAAGCGTGACTACTCTACCAGGTGCTCAATTACTGGCTAAGAATTGACTACAGTGTTAATAGGCCTTATAATAGTGTATTTGGAATCAATATAACAATATATTACTAGTGCATTAAATTATTCTGCAACTAAAAAAATCTAGTTCAAAAGTATTTCATTTAAGTACGTTAAAACGTCTAGAAAGCACGAATTGCAGTAAATATTAACTACGTAATTGATTATTGTACTACTATAATGGATACTGCTGACCAAAACATAATAATTATTGTCAGAGTAATCGTGTCTACACTAGCAGGTGTTCAATGACTGGCTAAGAATTGACTGCAGTGTTAATAGGTCTTATAATAATATATTTGGGAACAACGTAACAATATATTACTACTGTATTACAGTTTTTTGCAACTACAAAAATCTAGTTCAAAAGTATTGCATTTAAGAACGTTAAAACGTCTAAAAAGCACGAATTGCAGTAAATGTTAACTACGTAATTGATTATTGTACTACTATAATGGATACTGCTAACCAAAATATAATAATTATTGCCGGAGTAAGCGTGTCTACACTAGCAGGTGCTCAATTACTGGCTAAGAATTGACTGCAGTGTTAATAGGTCTTATAATAGTATATTTGGAATCAATCTAACAATACATCACTACTGTATTAAATTTTTCTCCAACTAAAAAAATTAAGTTCAACAGTATGACATTTAAGTACGTTAAAACGTCTGAAAAGCACGAATTGCAGTAAATATTAACTACGTAATTAATTATTGAACTACTATAATGGATACTGCTGACCAAAATATAATAATTTTTGCCAGAGTAAGCGTGTCTACACTAACAGGTGCTCAATTACTGGCTAAGAATTGGCTGCAGTGTTAATAGGTCTTATAATAGTATATTTGAAATAAATCTAACAATATATTACTACTGTATTAAATTTTTCTGCAACTAAAAAAATCAATCTCAAAAGTATGGCATTTAAGTACGTTAAAACGTCTGCAAAGCACGAATTGCAGTAAATATTAACTAGGTAATTGATTATTCTACTACTATAATGGATACTGCTGACCAAAATATAATAATTTTTGCCAGAGTAAGCTTGTCTACACTAACAGGTGCTCAATTACTTGCTAAGAATTGACTGCAGTGGTAATGGGTCTTGTACTAGTATATTTGGAATCAATCTAACCATGTGTTACTACTGTACTAAATTCTTTTGCATCTAAAAAATTCATGTTTAAAGGTTTCAAATTTAGGTACGCTAAAACGTCTGAAAAGCACGAATTCCAGTAAATATTAACTACGTAATTAATTATTGTACTACTATAATGGATACTGCTGACCAAAGTAAAATAATTATTGCCAGAGTAAGCGTGTCTACTTTAACAGGTGCTCAATTACTAGCTAAGAATTGACTGCAGTGGTAATAAGTCTTGTACTAGTATATTTGGAATTAATCTAACCATGTGCGACTACTGTACTAAATTCTTCTGCATCCAAAAAAATCATGTTCAAAGGTTTTGAATTTAGGTACGTTAAAACGTCCGAAAAGCACGAATTACAGTAAATCTTAACTACGTAATTGATTATTGTACTACTATAATGGATTCTGCTGACCAAAATAAAATAATTATTGCCAGAGTAAGCGTGACTACTCTACCAGGTGCTCAATTACTGGCTAAGAATTGACTACAGTGTTAATAGGGCTTATAATAGTGTATTTGGAATCAATATAACAATATATTACTAGTGCATTAAATTATTCTGCAACTAAAAAAATCTAGTTCAAAAGTATTGCATTTAAGTACGTTAAAACGTCTAGAAAGCACGAATTGCAGTAAATATTAACTACGTAATTGATTATTGTACTACTATAATGGATACTGCTGACCAAAACATAATAATTATTGTCAGAGTAATCGTGTCTACACTAGCAGGTGTTCAATTACTGGCTAAGAATTGACTGCAGTGTTAATAGGTCTTATAATAATATATTTGGGAACAACGTAACAATATATTACTACTGTATTACAGTTTTTTGCAACTACAAAAATCTAGTTCAAAAGTATTGCATTTAAGAACGTTAAAACGTCTAAAAAGCACGAATTGCAGTAAATGTTAACTACGTAATTGATTATTGTACTACTATAATGGATACTGCTAACCAAAATATAATAATTATTGCCGGAGTAAGCGTGTCTACACTAGCAGGTGCTCAATTACTGGCTAAGAATTGACTGCAGTGTTAATAGGTCTTATAATAGTATATTTGGAATCAATCTAACAATACATCACTACTGTATTAAATTTTTCTCCAACTAAAAAAATTAAGTTCAACAGTATGACATTTAAGTACGTTAAAACGTCTGAAAAGCACGAATTGCAGTAAATATTAACTACGTAATTAATTATTGAACTACTATAATGGATACTGCTGACCAAAATATAATAATTTTTGCCAGAGTAAGCGTGTCTACACTAACAGGTGCTCAATTACTGGCTAAGAATTGGCTGCAGTGTTAATAGGTCTTATAATAGTATATTTGAAATAAATCTAACAATATATTACTACTGTATTAAATTTTTCTGCAACTAAAAAAATCAATCTCAAAAGTATGGCATTTAAGTACGTTAAAACGTCTGCAAAGCACGAATTGCAGTAAATATTAACTAGGTAATTGATTATTCTACTACTATAATGGATACTGCTGACCAAAATATAATAATTTTTGCCAGAGTAAGCTTGTCTACACTAACAGGTGCTCAACTACTTGCTAAGAATTGACTGCAGTGGTAATGGGTCTTGTACTAGTATATTTGGAATCAATCTAACCATGTGTTACTACTGTACTAAATTCTTTTGCATCTAAAAAATTCATGTTTAAAGGTTTCAAATTTAGGTACGCTAAAACGTCTGAAAAGCACGAATTCCAGTAAATATTAACTACGTAATTAATTATTGTACTACTATAATGGATACTGCTGACCAAAATAAAATAATTATTGCCAGAGTAAGCGTGTCTACTTTAACAGGTGCTCAATTACTAGCTAAGAATTGACTGCAGTGGTAATAAGTCTTGTACTAGTATATTTGGAATTAATCTAACCATGTGCGACTACTGTACTAAATTCTTCTGCATCCAAAAAAATCATGTTCAAAGGTTTTGAATTTAGGTACGTTAAAACGTCCGAAAAGCACGAATTACAGTAAATCTTAACTACGTAATTGATTATTGTACTACTATAATGGATTCTGCTGACAAAAATAAAATAATTATTGCCAGAGTAAGCGTGACTACTCTACCAGGTGCTCAATTACTGGCTAAGTATTGACTACAGTGTTAATAGGGCTTATAATAGTGTATTTGGAATCAATATAACAATATATTACTAGTGTATTAAATTATTCTGCAACTAAAAAAATCTAGTTCAAAAGTATTGCATTTAAGTACGTTAAAACGTCTAGAAAGCACGAATTGCAGTAAATAGTAACTACGTAATTGATTATTGTACTACTATAATGGATACTGCTGACCAAAACATAATAATTATTGTCAGAGTAATCGTGTCTACACTAGCAGGTGTTCAATTACTGGCTAAGAATTGACTGCAGTGTTAATAGGTCTTAAAATAGTATATTTGAAAACAACGTAACAATATATTACTACTGTATTACATTTTCCTGCAACTAAAAAAATCTAGGTCAAAAGTATTGGATTTAAGAACGTTAAAACGTCTAAAAAGCACGAATTGCAGTAAATATTAACTACGTAATTGATTATTGTACTCTATAATGGATACTGCTGCCAAAATATAATAGTTATTGCCGGAGTGAGCGTGTCTACACTAGCAGGTGCTCACTTACTGGCTAAGAATTGACTGCAGTGTTAATAGGTCTTATAGTAGTACTTTTGGAAACATCGTAACAATATATTACTACTGTATTAAATTTTTCTGCAACTACAAAAATCTAGTTCAAAAGTATTGCATTTAAGTACGATAAAACGTCTAAAAAGCACGAATTGCAGTAAAGATTAACTACGTAATTGATTATTGTAGTACTATAATGGATACTGCTGACCAAAACATAATCATTATTGCCAGAGTAAGCGTGTCTACACTAACAGGTGTTCAATTACTTGTTAAGAATTGACTGCAGTGGTAATGGGTCTTGTACTAGTATATTAGGAATAATCAATCTAACGATGTGTTACTACTGTACTAAATTCTTCTGCATCTAAAAAATTCATGTTCAATTCAGGTACTTCAAAACGTCTGAAAAGCACGAATTACAGTTAATATTAACTACGTATTTGATTATTGTACTACTATAATAGATACTGCTGACCAAAAAATAATAACTATTGCCAGAGTAAGCGTGTCTACACTAGCAGGTGCTCAATTACTGGCTAAGAATTAACTGCAGTGTTAATAGGTCTTATAATAGTATATTTGGAATCAATCTAACAATACATCACTACTGTATTAAATTTTTCTCCAACTAAAAAAATTAAGTTCAACAGTATGACATTTAAGTACGTTAAAACGTCTGAAAAGCACGAATTGCAGTAAATATTAACTACGTAATTAATTATTGAACTACTATAATGGATACTGCTGACCAAAATATAATAATTTTTGCCAGAGTAAGCGTGTCTACACTAACAGGTGCTCAATTACTGGCTAAGAATTGGCTGCAGTGTTAATAGGTCTTATAATAGTATATTTGAAATAAATCTAACAATATATTACTACTGTATTAAATTTTTCTGCAACTAAAAAAATCAATCTCAAAAGTATGGCATTTAAGTACGTTAAAACGTCTGCAAAGCACGAATTGCAGTAAATATTAACTAGGTAATTGATTATTCTACTACTATAATGGATACTGCTGACCAAAATATAATAATTTTTGCCAGAGTAAGCTTGTCTACACTAACAGGTGCTCAATTACTTGCTAAGAATTGACTGCAGTGGTAATGGGTCTTGTACTAGTATATTTGGAATCAATCTAACCATGTGTTACTACTGTACTAAATTCTTTTGCATCTAAAAAATTCATGTTTAAAGGTTTCAAATTTAGGTACGCTAAAACGTCTGAAAAGCACGAATTCCAGTAAATATTAACTACGTAATTAATTATTGTACTACTATAATGGATACTGCTGACCAAAATAAAATAATTATTGCCAGAGTAAGCGTGTCTACTTAAACAAGTGCTCAATTACTAGCTAAGAATTGACTGCAGTGGTAATAAGTCTTGTACTAGTATATTTGGAATTAATCTAACCATGTGCGACTACTGTACTAAATTCTTCTACATCCAAAAAAATCATGTTCAAAGGTTTTGAATTTAGGTACGTTAAAACGTCCGAAAGCACGAATTACAGTAAATCTTAACTACGTAATTGATTATTGTACTACTATAATGGATTCTGCTGACCAAAATAAAATAATTATTGCCAGAGTAAGCGTGACTACTCTACCAGGTGCTCAATTACTGGCTAAGAATTGACTACAGTGTTAATAGGGCTTATAATAGTGTATTTGGAATCAATATAACAATATATTACTAGTGCATTAAATTATTCTGCAACTAAAAAAATCTAGTAATTGCATTTAAGTACGTTAAAACGTCTAGAAAGCACGAATTGCAGTAAATATTAACTACGTAATTGATTATTGTACTACTATAATGGATACTGCTGACCAAAACATAATAATTATTGTCAGAGTAATCGTGTCTACACTAGCAGGTGTTCAATTACTGGCTAAGAATTGACTGCAGTGTTAATAGGTCTTATAATAATATATTTGGGAACAACGTAACAATATATTACTACTGTATTACATTTTTTTGCAACTACAAAAATCTAGTTCAAAAGTATTGCATTTAAGAACGTTAAAACGTCTAAAAAGCACGAATTGCAGTAAATGTTAACTACGTAATTGATTATTGTACTACTATAATGGATACTGCTAACCAAAATATAATAATTATTGCCGGAGTAAGCGTGTCTACACTAGCAGGTGCTCAATTACTGGCTAAGAATTGACTGCAGTGTTAATAGGTCTTATAATAGTATATTTGGAATCAATCTAACAATACATCACTACTGTATTAAATTTTTCTCCAACTACAAAAATTAAGTTCAACAGTATGACATTTAAGTACGTTAAAACGTCTGAAAAGCACGAATTGCAGTAAATATTAACTACGTAATTAATTATTGAACTACTATAATGGATACTGCTGACCAAAATATAATAATTTTTGCCAGAGTAAGCGTGTCTACACTAACAGGTGCTCAATTACTGGCTAAGAATTGGCTGCAGTGTTAATAGGTCTTATAATAGTATATTTGAAATAAATCTAACAATATATTACTACTGTATTAAATTTTTCTGCAACTAAAAAAATCAATCTCAAAAGTATGGCATTTAAGTATGTTAAAACGTCTGCAAAGCACGAATTGCAGTAAATATTAACTAGGTAATTGATTATTCTACTACTATAATGGATACTGCTGACCAAAATATAATAATTTTTGCCAGAGTAAGCTTGTCTACACTAACAGGTGCTCAATTACTTGCTAAGAATTGACTGCAGTGGTAATGGGTCTTGTACTAGTATATTTGGAATCAATCTAACCATGTGTTACTACTGTACTAAATTCTTTTGCATCTAAAAAATTCATGTTTAAAGGTTTCAAATTTAGGTACGCTAAAACGTCTGAAAAGCACGAATTCCAGTAAATATTAACTACGTAATTAATTATTGTACTACTATAATGGATACTGCTGACCAAAATAAAATAATTATTGCCAGAGTAAGCGTGTCTACTTTAACAGGTGCTCAATTACTAGCTAAGAATTGACTGCAGTGGTAATAAGTCTTGTACTAGTATATTTGGAATTAATCTAACCATGTGCGACTACTGTACTAAATTCTTCTGCATCCAAAAAAAATCATGTTCAAAGGTTTTGAATTTAGGTACGTTAAAACGTCCGAAAAGCACGAATTACAGTAAATCTTAACTACGTAATTGATTATTGTACTACTATAATGGATTCTGCTGACCAAAATAAAATAATTATTGCCAGAGTAAGCGTGACTACTCTACCAGGTGCTCAATTACTGGCTAAGAATTGACTACAGTGTTAATAGGGCTTATAATAGTGTATTTGGAATCAATATAACAATATATTACTAGTGTATTATATTATTCTGCAACTAAAAAAATTTAGTTCAAAAGTATTGCATTTAAGTACGTTAAAACGTCTAGAAAGCACGAATTGCAGTAAATATTAACTACGTAATTGATTATTGTACTACTATAATGGATACTGCTGACCAAAACATAATAATTATTGTCAGAGTAATCGTGTCTACACTAGCAGGTGTTCAATTACTGGCTAAGAATTGACTGCAGTGTTAATAGGTCTTATAATAGTATATTTGAAAACAACGTAACAATATATTACTACTCTATTACATTTTCCTGCAACTAAAAAAATCTAGGTCAAAAGTATTGGATTTAAGAACGTTAAAACGTCTAAAAAGCACGAATTGCAGTAAATATTAACTACGTAATTGATTATTGTACTACTATAATGGATACAGCTGCCAAAATATAATAGTTATTGCCGGAGTAAGCGTGTCTACACTAGCAGGTGCTCAATTACTGGCTAAGAATTGACTGCAGTGTTAATAGGTCTTATAATAGTACTTTTGGAAACATCGTAACAATATATTACTACTGTATTAAATTTTTCTGCAACTAAAAAAATCTAGTTCAAAAGTATTGCATTTAAGTACGATAAAACGTCTAAAAAGCACGAATTGCAGTAAAGATTAACTACGTAATTGATTATTGTAGTACTATAATGGATACTGCTGACCAAAACATAATCATTATTGCCAGAGTAAGCGTGTCTACACTAACAGGTGTTCAATTACTTGTTAAGAATTGACTGCAGTGGTAATGGGTCTTGTACTAGTATATTAGGAATCAATCTAACGATGTGTTACTACTGTACTAAATTCTTCTGCATCTAAAAAATTCATGTTCAATTCAGGTACTTCAAAACGTCTGAAAAGCACGAATTACAGTTAATATTAACTACGTATTTGATTATTGTACTACTATAATAGATACTGCTGACCAAAAATTAATAACTATTGCCAGAGTAAGCGTGTCTACACTAGCAGGTGCTCAATTACTGGCTAAGAATTAACTGCAGTGTTAATAGGTCTTATAATAGTATATTTGGAATCAATCTAACAATACATCACTACTGTATTAAATTTTTCTCCAACTAAAAAGATTAAGTTCAACAGTATGACATTTAAGTACGTTAAAACGTCTGAAAAGCACGAATTGCAGTAAATATTAACTACGTAATTAATTATTGAACTACTATAATGGATACTGCTGACCAAAATATAATAATTTATGCCAGAGTAAGCGTGTCTACACTAACAGGTGCTCAATTACTGGCTAAGAATTGGCTGCAGTGTTAATAGGTCTTATAATAGTATATTTGAAATAAATCTAACAATATATTACTACTGTATTAAATTTTTCTGCAACTAAAAAAATCAATCTCAAAAGTATGGCATTTAAGTACGTTAAAACGTCTGCAAAGCACGAATTGCAGTAAATATTAACTAGGTAATTGATTATTGTACTACTATAATGGATACTGCTGACCAAAATATAATAATTTTTGCCAGAGTAAGCTTGTCTACACTAACAGGTGCTCAATTACTTGCTAAGAATTGACTGCAGTGGTAATGGGTCTTGTACTAGTATATTTGGAATCAATCTAACCATGTGTTACTACTGTACTAAATTCTTTTGCATCTAAAAAATTCATGTTTAAAGGTTTCAAATTTAGGTACGCTAAAACGTCTGAAAAGCACGAATTCCAGTAAATATTAACTACGTAATTAATTATTGTACTACTATAATGGATACTGCTGACCAAAATAAAATAATTATTGCCAGAGTAAGCGTGTCTACTTAAACAAGTGCTCAATTACTAGCTAAGAATTGACTGCAGTGGTAATAAGTCTTGTACTAGTATATTTGGAATTAATCTAACCATGTGCGACTACTGTACTAAATTCTTCTGCATCCAAAAAAATCATGTTCAAAGGTTTTGAATTTAGGTACGTTAAAAAGTCCGAAAAGCACGAATTACAGTAAATCTTAACTACGTAATTGATTATTGTACTACTATAATGCATTCTGCTGACCAAAATAAAATAATTATTGCCAGAGTAAGCGTGACTACTCTACCAGGTGCTCAATTACTGGCTAAGAATTGACTACAGTGTTAATAGGGCTTATAATAGTGTATTTGGAATCAATATAACAATATATTACTAGTGCATTAAATTATTCTGCAACTAAAAAAATCTAGTTCAAAAGTATTGCATTTAAGTACGTTAAAACGTCTAGAAAGCACGAATTGCAGTAAATATTAACTACGTAATTGATTATTGTACTACTATAATGGATACTGCTGACCAAAACATAATAATTATTGTCAGAGTAATCGTGTCTACACTAGCAGGTGTTCAATTACTGGCTAAGAATTGACTGCAGTGTTAATAGGTCTTATAATAATATATTTGGGAACAACGTAACAATATATTACTACTGTATTACATTTTTTTGCAACTACAAAAATCTAGTTCAAAAGTATTGCATTTAAGAACGCTAAAACGTCTAAAAAGCACGAATTGCAGTAAATGTTAACTACGTAATTGATTATTGTACTACTATAATGGATACTGCTAACCAAAATATAATAATTATTGCCGGAGTAAGCGTGTCTACACTAGCAGGTGCTCAATTACTGGCTAAGAATTGACTGCAGTGTTAATAGGTCTTATACTAGTATATTTGGAATCAATCTAACAATACATCACTACTGTATTAAATTTTTCTCCAACTACAAAAATTAAGTTCAACAGTATGACATTTAAGTACGTTAAAACGTCTGAAAAGCACGAATTGCAGTAAATATTAACTACGTAATTAATTATTGAACTACTATAATGGATACTGCTGACCAAAATATAATAATTTTTGCCAGAGTAAGCGTGTCTACACTAACAGGTGCTCAATTACTGGCTAAGAATTGGCTGCAGTGTTAATAGGTCTTATAATAGTATATTTGAAATAAATCTAACAATATATTACTACTGTATTAAATTTTTCTGCAACTAAAAAAATCAATCTCAAAAGTATGGCATTTAAGTATGTTAAAACGTCTGCAAAGCACGAATTGCAGTAAATATTAACTAGGTAATTGATTATTCTACTACTATAATGGATACTGCTGACCAAAATATAATAATTTTTGCCAGAGTAAGCTTGTCTACACTAACAGGTGCTCAATTACTTGCTAAGAATTGACTGCAGTGGTAATGGGTCTTGTACTAGTATATTTGGAATCAATCTAACCATGTGTTACTACTGTACTAAATTCTTTTGCATCTAAAAAATTCATGTTTAAAGGTTTCAAATTTAGGTACGCTAAAACGTCTGAAAAGCACGAATTCCAGTAAATATTAACTACGTAATTAATTATTGTACTACTATAATGGATACTGCTGACCAAAATAAAATAATTATTGCCAGAGTAAGCGTGTCTACTTTAACAGGTGCTCAATTACTAGCTAAGAATTGACTGCAGTGGTAATAAGTCTTGTACTAGTATATTTGGAATTAATCTAACCATGTGCGACTACTGTACTAAATTCTTCTGCATCCAAAAAAATCATGTTCAAAGGTTTTGAATTTAGGTACGTTAAAACGTCCGAAAAGCACGAATTACAGTAAATATTAACTACGTAATTGATTATTGTACTACTATAATGGATTCTGCTGACCAAAATAAAATAATTATTGCCAGAGTAAGCGTGACTACTCTACCAGGTGCTCAATTACTGGCTAAGAATTGACTACAGTGTTAATAGGGCTTATAATAGTGTATTTGGAATCAATATAACAATATATTACTAGTGTATTAAATTATTCTGCAACTAAAAAAATTTAGTTCAAAAGTATTGCATTTAAGTACGTTAAAACGTCTAGAAAGCACGAATTGCAGTAAATATTAACTACGTAATTGATTATTGTACTACTATAATGGATACAGCTGCCAAAATATAATAGTTATTGCCGGAGTAAGCGTGTCTACACTAGCAGGTGCTCAATTACTGGCTAAGAATTGACTGCAGTGTTAATAGGTATTATAATAGTACTTTTGGAAACATCGTAACAATATATTACTACTGTATTAAATTTTTCTGCAACTAAAACAATCTAGTTCAAAAGTATTGCATTTAAGTACGATAAAACGTCTAAAAAGCACGAATTGCAGTAAAGATTAACTACGTAATTGATTATTGTAGTACTATAATGGATACTGCTGACCAAAACATAATCATTATTGCCAGAGTAAGCGTGTCTACACTAACAGGTGTTCAATTACTTGTTAAGAATTGACTGCAGTGGTAATGGGTCTTGTACTAGTATATTAGGAATCAATCTAACGATGTGTTACTACTGTACTAAATTCTTCTGCATCTAAAAAATTCATGTTCAATTCAGGTACTTCAAAACGTCTGAAAAGCACGAATTACAGTTAATATTAACTACGTATTTGATTATTGTACTACTATAATAGATACTGCTGACCAAAAATTAATAACTATTGCCAGAGTAAGCGTGTCTACACTAGCAGGTGCTCAATTACTGGCTAAGAATTAACTGCAGTGTTAATAGGTCTTATAATAGTATATTTGGAATCAATCTAACAATACATCACTACTGTATTAAATTTTTCTCCAACTAAAAAGATTAAGTTCAACAGTATGACATTTAAGTACGTTAAAACGTCTGAAAAGCACGAATTGCAGTAAATATTAACTACGTAATTAATTATTGAACTACTATAATGGATACTGCTGACCAAAATATAATAATTTTTGCCAGAGTAAGCGTGTCTACACTAACAGGTGCTCAATTACTGGCTAAGAATTGGCTGCAGTGTTAATAGGTCTTATAATAGTATATTTGAAATAAATCTAACAATATATTACTACTGTATTAAATTTTTCTGCAACTAAAAAAATCAATCTCAAAAGTATGGCATTTAAGTACGTTAAAACGTCTGCAAAGCACGAATTGCAGTAAATATTAACTAGGTAATTGATTATTCTACTACTATAATGGATACTGCTGACCAAAATATAATAATTTTTGCCAGAGTAAGCTTGTCTACACTAACAGGTGCTCAATTACTTGCTAAGAATTGACTGCAGTGGTAATGGGTCTTGTACTAGTATATTTGGAATCAATCTAACCATGTGTTACTACTGTACTAAATTCTTTTGCATCTAAAAAATTCATGTTTAAAGGTTTCAAATTTAGGTACGCTAAAACGTCTGAAAAGCACGAATTCCAGTAAATATTAACTACGTAATTAATTATTGTACTACTATAATGGATACTGCTGACCAAAATAAAATAATTATTGCCAGAGTAAGCGTGTCTACTTAAACAAGTGCTCAATTACTAGCTAAGAATTGACTGCAGTGGTAATAAGTCTTGTACTAGTATATTTGGAATTAATCTAACCATGTGCGACTACTGTACTAAATTCTTCTGCATCCAAAAAAATTATGTTCAAAGGTTTTGAATTTAGGTACGTTAAAACGTCCGAAAAGCACGAATTACAGTAAATCTTAACTACGTAATTGATTATTGTACTACTATAATGGATTCTGCTGACCAAAATAAAATAATTATTGCCAGAGTAAGCGTGACTACTCTACCAGGTGCTCAATTACTGGCTAAGAATTGACTACAGTGTTAATAGGGCTTATAATAGTGTATTTGGAATCAATATAACAATATATTACTAGTGCATTAAATTATTCTGCAACTAAAAAAATCTAGTTCAAAAGTATTGCATTTAAGTACGTTAAAACGTCTAGAAAGCACGAATTGCAGTAAATATTAACTACGTAATTGATTATTGTACTACTATAATGGATACTGCTGACCAAAACATAATAATTATTGTCAGAGTAATCGTGTCTACACTAGCAGGTGTTCAATTACTGGCTAAGAATTGACTGCAGTGTTAATAGGTCTTATAATAATATATTTGGGAACAACGTAACAATATATTACTACTGTATTACATTTTTTTGCAACTACAAAAATCTAGTTCAAAAGTATTGCATTTAAGAACGTTAAAACGTCTAAAAAGCACGAATTGCAGTAAATGTTAACTACGTAATTGATTATTGTACTACTATAATGGATACTGCTAACCAAAATATAATAATTATTGCCGGAGTAAGCGTGTCTACACTAGCAGGTGCTCAATTACTGGCTAAGAATTGACTGCAGTGTTAATAGGTCTTATAATAGTATTTTTGGAAACAACGTAACAATATATTACTACTGTATTAAATTTTTCTGCAACTAAAGAAATCTAGTTTGAAATTATTGCATTTAAGTACGATAAAACGTCTAAAAAGCACGATTTGCAGTAAATATTAACTACGTAATTGATTATTGTACTACTATAATGAATACTGCTGACCAAAACATAATCATTATTGCCAGAGTAAGCGTGTCTACACTAACAGGTGTTCAATTACTTGCTAAGAATTGTGTGCAGTGGTAATGGTTAATGGGTAACGTACTTAAATGCCATACTTTTGATCTAAATTTTTTTAGTTGCAGAAAAATTTAATACAGTAGTAATATATTGTTACGTTGTTTCCAGATATACTATTATAAGACCTATTAACACTGCAGTCAATTCTTAGCCAGTAATTGAGCACCTGTTAGTGTAGACACGCTTACTCAGGCAATAATTATTATATTTTGGTCAGCAGTATCCATTATAGTAGTACAATAATCAATTACGTAGTTAAGATTTACCGCAATTCGTGCTTTTCAGACGTTTTAAAGTACGTAAATGCAATAATTTCAAACTAGATTTTTTTAGTTGCAGAAAAATTTAATACAGTAGTAATATATTGTTACGTTGTTTCCAAAAATACTATTAGAAGACTTATTAACACTGCAGTCAATTCTTAGCCAGTAATTGAGCACCTGTTAGTATAGACTCGCTTACTCCGACAATAATTACAATATTTTGGTCAGCAGTATCCATAATAGTAGAAAAATAATCAATTCCGTAGTTAATATTTACTGTAATTCGTGCTTTTCTGACGTTTTAACGTACTTAAATGCCATACTGTTGAACTTGATTTTTTTAGTTGCAGAAAACTTTAATACAGTAGTAATGTATTGTTAGATTGATTCCAAATATACTATTATAAGACCTATTAACACTGCAGTCAATTCTTAGCCCGTAATTGAGCACCTGTTAGTGTAGACACGCTTACTATGGCAATAATTATTATATTTTGGTCAGCAGTATCCATTATAGTAGTACAATAATCAATTACGTTGTTAATATTTACTGTAATTCGTGCTTTTCAGACGTTTTGAAGTACCTAAATTCGAAACCTTTGAACATGAATTTTTTAGATGCAGAAGAATTTAGTA
Organism: Agriotes lineatus; assembly: GCA_940337035.1. Classification (NCBI taxonomy): domain Eukaryota; kingdom Metazoa; phylum Arthropoda; class Insecta; order Coleoptera; family Elateridae; genus Agriotes; species Agriotes lineatus. The sequence goes on from CALNHX010001007.1 coordinate 88,502, forward strand.
CAGTAGTAACACATCGTTAGATTGATTCCTAATATACTAGTACAAGACCCATTACCACTGCAGTCAATTCTTAGCAAGTAATTGAGCACCTGTTAGTGTAGACACGCTTACTCTGGCAATAATTATTAAATTTTTTTCACCAGTATAAATTATAGAAGGTACAATAATCAATTACGTAGTTAATATTTACTGCAATACGTGCTTTTCAGACGATTTAACGTACTTAAATGCCATACTTTTAAACTTGATTTATTTAGTTGCAGAAAAATTTAATAGAGTAGTAATATATTGTTATAAAGATTCCAAATAAACTATTATAAGATGTATTAACACTGCAGTCAATTCTTAGCCAGTAATTGAGCACCTGTTAGTGTAGACACGCTTACTCTGGCAATAATTATTATATTTTTTTGTCACCAGTATAAATTATAGTAGGTACAATAATCAATTACGTAGCTAATATTTACTGTAATTCATGCTTTTCAGACGATTTAACGTACTTAAATGCAATACTTTTGAACTTGATTTTTTTAGTTGCAGAAATATTTAATACAGTAGTAATATATTGTTAGATTGTTTCCAAATATACTATTATAAGACCTATTAACACTGCAGTCAATTCTTAACCAGTAATTGAGCACCTGTTAGTGTAGACTCGCTTACTCCGACAATAATTATAATATTTTGGTCAGCAGTATCCATAATAGAAAAATAATCAATTCCGTAGTTAATATTTACTGTAATTCGTGCTTTTCAGACGTTTTAACGTACTTAAATGCCATACTGTTGAACTTGATTTTTTTAGTTGCAGAAAAATTTAATACAGTAGTAATGTATTGTTAGATTGATTCCAAATATACTATTATAAGACCTATTAACACTGCAGTCAATTCTTAGCCCGTAATTGAGCACCTGCTAGTGTAGACACGCTTACTCTGGCAATAATTATTATATTTTGGTCAGCAGTATCCATTATAGTAGTACAATAATCAATTACGTTGTTAATATTTACTGTAATTCGTGCTTTTCAGACGTTTTGAAGTACCTAAATTCGAAACCTTTGAACATGAATTTTTTAGATGCAGAAGAATTTAGTACAGTAGTAACACATCGTTAGATTGATTCCTAATATACTAGTACAAGACCCATTACCACTGCAGTCAATTCTTTGCAAGTAATTGAGCACCTGTTAGTGTAGACACGCTTACTCTGGCAATAATTATTATATTTTTTTGTCACCAGTATCTATTATAGTAGTACAATAATCAATTACGTAGCTAATATTTACCGTAATTCGTGCTTTTCAGACGATTTAACGTACTTAAATGCAATACTTTTGAACTTGATTTTTTTAGTTGCAGAAATATTTAATACAGTAGTAATATATTGTTAGATTGTTTCCAAATATACTATTATAAGAACTATTAACACTGCAGTCAATTCTTAGCCAGTAATTGAGCACTTGCTAGTGTAGACACGCTTAATCTGGCAATAATGATTATGTTTTGGTCAGCAGTATCCATTATAGTAGTACAATAATCAATTACGTAGTTAATATTTACTGCAATTCGTGCTTTTTAGACGTTTTAACGTACTTAAATGCAATACTTTTGAACTAGATCTTTTTAGTTGCAGAAAAATTTAATACAGTAGTAATATATTGTTACGTTGTTTCCAAATATACTCTTATTAGACCTATTAACACTGCAGTCAATTCTTAGCCAGTAATTGGGCACCTACTAGTGTAGACACGCTTACTCTGCCAATAATTATTATATTTTTGGCACCAGTATAAATTATAGTAGTACAATAATCAATTACGTAGTTAATATTTACTGCAATACGTGCTTTTCAGACGATTTAACGAACTTAAATGCCATACTTTTAAACTTGATTTTTTTAGTTGCAGAAAAATTTAATAGAGTAGTAATATATTGTTACAAAGATTCCAAATATACTATTATAAAACCTATTAACACTTCAGTCAATTCTTAGCCAGTAATTGAGCACCAGTTAGTGTAGATAAGCGTCACTACACTAACTCCGGCAATATTTATTATATTTTGGTCAGCAGTATCCATTATAGTAGTGCAATAATCAATTACGTAGTTAAGATTTACTGTAATTCGTGCTTTTCGGACGTTTTAACTTACCTAAATTTGAAACCTTTGAACTTGATTTTTTTTAGATACAGAAGAGTTTAGTACAGTAGTAACACATGGTTAGATTAATTCCAAATATACTATTACAAGACTTATTACCACTGCAGTCAATTCTTAGCCAGTAATTGAGCACCTATTAGTGTAGTCACGCTTACTCTGGCAATAATTATTTTATTTTGGTCAGCAGTATCCATTATAGTAGTACAATAATCAATTACGTAGTTAATATTTACTGTAATTCGTGCTTTTCAGACGTTTTAAAGCACCTAAATTCGAAACCTTTGAACATGAATCTTTTAGATGCAGAAGAATTTAGTACAGTAGTAACACATGGTTAGATTGATTCCTAATATACTAGTACAAGACCCATTACCACTGCAGTCAATTCTTAGCAAGTAATTGAACACCTGTTAGTGTAGACACGCTTACTCTGGCAATAATGATTATGTTTTTGTTAGCAGTATCCATTATAGTAGTACAATAATTAATTACGTAGTTAATATTTACTGCAATTCGTGCTTTTTAGACGTTGTAACGTACTTAAATGCAATACCTTTGAACTAGATTTTTTAGTTGTAGAAAAATTTAATACAGTAATAATATATTGTTACGTTGTTTCCAAATATACTATTATAAGACCTATTAACACTGCAGTCAATTCTTAGCCAGTAATTGAGCACCTGCTAGTGTAGACACGCTTACTGCGGCAATAATTATTATATTTTGGTAAGCAGTATCCATTATAGTAGTACAATAATTAATTACGTAGTTAATATTTACTGCATTGTATGCTTTTTAGACGTTTTAACGTACTTAAATGCAATACTTTTGATCTAGATTTTTTTAGTTGCAGAAAAATTTAATACAGTAGTAATATATTGTTACGTTGTTTCCAGATATACTATTATAAGACCTATTAACACTGCAGTCAATTCTTAGCCAGTAATTGAGCACCTGCTAGTGTAGACACGCTTACTCTGGCAATAATTATTAAATTTTGATCAGTAGTATTCATTATAGTTGTACAATAATCAATTACGTAGTTCATATTTACTGTGATTCATGCTTTTAAGACGTTTTAACGTACCTAAATTCGAAACCTTTAAACAAGAATTTTTTCGATGCAGAAGAATTTAGTACAGTAGTAACACATGGTTAGATTGATTCCTAATATACTAGTACAAGACCCATTACCACTGCAGTCAATTCTTAGCAAGTAATTGAACACCTGTTAGTGTAGACACGCTTACTCTGGCAATAATTATAATATTTTAGTCAGTAGTATCCATAATAGTAGTAAAATAATCAATTCCGTAGTTAATATTTACTGTAATTCGTGCTTTTCAGACGTTTTAACGTACCTAAATTCTAAACCTTTGAACATGAATTTTTTAGATGCAGAATAATTTAGTACAGTAGTAACACATGGTTAGATTGATCCCAAATATACTAGTACAAGACCCATTACCACTGCAGTCAATTCTTAGCAAGTAATTGAGCACCTGTAAGTGTAGACACGCTTATTCTGGCAATAATTATTATATTTTTGTAACCAGTATCCATTATGGTAGTACAATAATTAATTACGTAGCTAATGTTTACTGTAATTCGTGCTTTTCAGACGATTTAACTTACTTAAATGCAATACTGTTGAACTTAATTTTTAGGGTGTAGAAAAATTTAATACCGTAGTAATATATTGTTAGATTGATTCCAAATATACTATTATAAAACCTATTAACCCTGCATTCAATTCTTAGCCAGTAATTGAGCACCTGCTAGTGTAGACACGCTTACTCTGGCAATAATTATTATATTTTGGTCAGCAGTATCCATTATAGTAGTACAATAATTAATTACGTAGTTAATATTTACTGCAATTCGTGCTTTTCAGACGTTTTAACGAACTTAAATGCCATACTGTTGAACTTAATTTTTAGGGTGTAGAAAAATTTAATACCGTAGTAATATATTGTTAGATTGATTCCAAATATACTATTATAAAACCTATTAACCCTGCATTCAATTCTTAGCCAGTAATTGAGCACCTGCTAGTGTAGACACGCTTACTCTGGCAATAATTATTATATTTTGGTCAGCAGTATCCATTATAGTAGTACAATAATCAATTACGTAGTTAATATTTACTGTAATTCGTGCTTTTCAGACGATTTAACGTACTTAAATGCAATACTTTTGAACTTGATTTTTTTAGTTGCAGAAAAATTTAATACAGTAGTAAGATATTGTTAGATTGTTTCCAAATATAATATTATAAGACCTATTAACACTACAGTCAATTCTTAGCCAGTAATTGAGCACCTGTTAGTGTAGACACGCTTACTCTGGCAATAATTATTAAATTTTGGTCAGTAGTATTCATTATAGTTGTACAATAATCAATTACGTAGTTTATATTTACTGTAATTCGTGCTTTTAAGACGTTTTAACGTACCTAAATTCGAAACCTTTAAGCTTGAATTTTTTTGATGCAAAAGAATATAGTACAGTAGTAACCCATGGTTAGATTGATTCCAAATATACTAGTACGAGACCTATTACCACTGCAGTCAATTCTTAGCCAGTAATTAAGCAACTGTTAGTGTAGACACGCTTAGTCTGGCAAAAATTATTATATTTTGGTCAGCAGAATCCATTATAGTAGTACAATAATCAATTACGTAGTTAATATTTACTACAATTCCTGCTTTTCAGACGTTTTAACGTACTTAAATGCCATACTTTTGAGATTGATTTTTTTAGTTGCAGAAAAATTTAATACAGTAATAATATATTGTTAGATTTTTTCCAAATATACTATTATAAGACCTATTAACACTGTAGCCAATTCTTAGCCAGTAATTAAGCACCTGTTAGTGTAGACACGCTTACTCGGGCAAAAATTATTATAGTTTGGCCAGCAGTATCCGTTATAGTAGTACAATAATTAATTACGTAGTTAATATTTACTGCAATTCGTGCTCTTCAGACGTTTTACGAACTTAAATGCCATACTGTTAAACTTGATTTTTTTGGTTGCAGAAAAATTTAATACAGTAGTAATATATTGTTAGATTGATTCCAAATATACTATTATAAAACCTATTAACACTGCAGTCAATTCTTAGCCAGTAATTGAGCACCTGCTAGTGTAGACACGCTTACTCTGGCAATAATTATTATATTTTGGTCAGCAGTATCCATTATAGTAGTACAATAATCAATTACGTAGTTAATATTTACTGTAATTCGTGCTTTTCAGACGTTTTAAACTACCTAAATTCGAAACCTTTGAACATGAATTTTTTAGATGCAGAAGAATTTAGTACAGTAATAACACATGGTTAGATTGCTTCCAAATTTACTAGTACAAGACCCATTACCACTGCAGTCAATTCTTAGCAAGTAATTGAGCACCTGTTAGTGTAGACACGCTTACTCTGGCAATAATTATAATATTTTGGTCAGCAGTATCCATAATAGTAGTAAAATAATCAATTACGTAGTTAATATTTACTGCAATTCGTGCTTTTCATACGATTTAACGTACTTAAATGCCATACTTTTGAACTTGATATTTTAAGTTGCAGAAAAATTTAATACAGTAGTAAAATATTATTAGACTGTTTCCAAATATACTATTATAAGACCTATTAACACTGCAGTCAATTCTTAGCCAGTAATTGAGCACCTGTTAGTGTAGACACGCTTACTCTGGCAATAATTATTATATTTTTTTGTCACAAGTATCCATTATAGTAGTACAATAATCAATTACGTAGGTAATATTTACTGCAATTCGTGCTTTTCAGACGTTTTAACGTACTTAAATTCGAAAACTTTGAACATGAATTTTTTAGAAGCAGGAGAATTTAGTACAGTAGTAACACATGGTTAGATTGATTCCAAATATACTTGTACAAGACCCATTACCACTGCAGTCAATTATTAGCAAGTAATTGAGCACCTGTTAGTGTAGACACGCTTACTCTGGCAATAATTATAATATTTTGGTCAGCAGTATCCATAATAGTATTAAAATAATCAATTACGTAGTTAATATTTACTGCAATTCGTGCTTTTCAGACGATTTAACGTACTTAAATGCAATACTTTTGAACTTGATATTTTTAGTTGCAGAAAAATTTAATACAGTAGTAATATATGGTTAGATTGTTTCCAAATATACTATTACTAGCTTTTACCCGCGACTTCGTTCGCGCGAGGTTCGTTATTTGTGTATTAAATAATGTTCCGCCCCACCCCGCCCCGTCTCGACCCTTCCCGTCCCGTCCCGCCCCTTTTCCTCCCGTCCAGTCCCGTCCCTTCCCGTCCCGTCTCGCCCCTCCTCTTCCATCCCATCCCCTCCCCTTCCATCCCATCTTTTTCCTTCCCTTTCCGTCCCGTCCGTCCCGCCCCGCTCCGCCCCGTCCCGCTTTGCCCCGTCCCGTCCCGTCCCGTTCCGTCCCTTCCCTTTCCGTCCAGTCCCGTCCCGCTCAGTTCCGTCCCGTCCAGTCCATCCCGTTCCGTCCAGTCTAGTCCCGTCGCGTCCCGTTTCTTCCCTTATGTCATGTTCACCGTCTTGGACTTAAAAATAAATGCCATTTTCGCAATCAACGTCCCAATAAACCTCAATAACGACACCCATATCGATTTTTAGGGTTACTTACCCCATTTCACCCCCTAAGGTGTTGATTTTCGGAAAATCACGAAATACGTGTTTGCTTATTTGTTTTTAGGAGTACTCCTACGAAGTTTCAAGTCGAAATGTCTATTTAATATTATTTTTCCATACAAAATTGGAACCCCCATTTTACCTCTTTAGGGGTTGAATTTCGAAATATCCTTCCTTATTCCTTGTATACATCATAAAGGGAACTTCTGTGCAAAATTTCAGCTTTCTAGGTCCAAGGGTTTGGGCTGGGCGTTGATGAGTCAGTCAGTCAGGACTTTTAGAAATATATATAAGATAAGACCTATTAACACTGCAGTCAATTCTTAGCCAGTAATTGAGCACCTGGTAGAGTAGACACGCTTAATCTGGCAATAATTATTTTATTTTGGTCAGCAGTATCCATTATAGTAGTACAATAATCAATTACATAGTTAATATTTACTGCAATTCGTGCTTTTCAGACGTTTTATCGTACTTAAATGCAATACTTTTGAACTAGATTTTTTTAGTTGCAGAAAAATGTAATACAGTAGTAATATATTGTTACGTTGTTTCCAAATATACTATTATAAGACCTATTAACACTGCAGTCAATTCTTAGCAAGTAATTGAACACCTGTTAGTGTAGACACGCTTACTCAGGCAATAATGATTATGTTTTGGTCAGCAGTATCCATTATAGTAGTACAATAATCAATTACGTAGTTAATATTTACTGCAATTCGTGCTTTTTAGACGTTTTATCGTACGTAAATGCAATACTTTTGAACTAGATTTTTTTAGTTGCAGGAAAATGTAATACAGTAGTAATATATTGTTACGTTGTTTCCAAATATACTATTATAAGACCTATTAACACTGCAGTCAATTCTTAGCCAGTAATTGAGCACCTGCTAGTGTAGACACGCTTACTTTGGCAATAATTATTATATTTTGGTCAGCAGTATCCATTGTAGTAGTATAATAATCAATTGCGTAGTTAATATTTACTGTAATTCGTGCTTTTCAGACGTTTTAAAGTACCTAAATTCGAAACCTTTGAACATGTATTTTTTAGATGCAGAAGAATTTAGTACAGTAGTAACACAAGGTTAGATTAATTCCTAATATACTAGTACAAGACCCATTACCACTGCAGTCAATTCTTAGCAAGTAATTGAACACCTGTTAGTGTAGACACGCTTACTCTGGCAATAATGATTATGTTTTTGTCAGCAGTATCCATTATAGTAGTACAATAATTAATTACGTAGTTAATCTTTACTGCAATTCGTGCTTTTTAAACGTTTTAACGTACTTAAATGCAATACTTTTGAACTAGATTCTTTTAGTTGCAGAAAAATTTAATACAGTAGTAATATATTGTTACGTTGTTTCCAAATATACTATTATAAGACCTATTAACACTGCAGTCAATTCTTAGCCAGTAATTGAGCACCTGCCAGTGTAGACACGCTTACTCCGGCAATAATTATTATATTTTGGTCAGCAGTATCCATTATAGTAGTACAATAATCAATTACGTAGTTAATATTTACTGCAATTCGTGCTTTTTAGACGTTTTAACGTACTTAAATGCAATACTTTTGAACTAGATTTTTTTAGTTGCAGAAAAATTTAATACAGTAGTAATATATTGATACGTTGTTTCCAAAAATACTATTATAAGACCTATTAACACTGCAGTCAATTCTTAGCAAGTAATTGAACACCTGTTAGTGTAGACACGCTTACTCTGGCAATAATGATTATGTTTTGGTCAGCAGTATCCATTATAGTAGTACAATAATCAATTACGTAGTTAATATTTACTGTTATTCCTGCTTTTTAGACGTTTTAACGTACTTAAATGCAATACTTTTGAACTAGATTTTTTTAGTTGCAGAAAAATTTAATACAGTAGTAATATATTGTTACGTTGTTTCCAAAAATACTATTATAAGACCTATTAACACTGCAGTCAATTCTTAGCCAGTAATTGAGCACCTGCTGGAGTAGACACGCTTACTCCGGCAATAATTATTATATTTTGGTCAGCAGTATCCATTATAGTAGTACTATAATCAATTACGTAGTTAATATTTACTGCAATTCGTTCTTTTTAGACGTTTTAACGTACTTAAATGCAATACTTTTGAACTAGATTTTTTTAGTTGCAGAAAAATTTAATAGTAATAATATATTGTTACGTTGTTTCCAAATATACTATTATAAGACCTATTAACACTGCAGTCAATTCTTAGCCAGTAATTGAGCACCTGCTAGCGTAGACACGCTTACTCTGGCAATAATTATTATGTTTTGGTCAGCAGTATCCATTATAGTAGTACAATAATCAATTACGTAGTTAATATTTACTGCAATTCGTGCTTTTTAGGCGTTTTAACGTACTTAAATACAATACTTTTGAACTAGATTTTTTTAGTTGCAGGAAAATTTAATACGGTAGTAATATATTGTTACGTTGTTTTCAAATATACTATTATAAGACCTATTAACACAGCAGTCAGTTCTTAGCCAGTAATTGAGCACCTGCTAGTGTAGACACGCTTACTCCGGCAATAATTATTATATTTTGGTCAGCAGTATCCATTATAGTAGTACAATAATCAACTACGTAGGTAATATTTACTGCAATTCGTGCTTTACAGACGTTTTAACGTACTTAAATTCGGAAACTTTGAACATGAATCTTTTAGACGCAGAAGACTTTAGTACAGTAGTAACACATGGTTAGATTGATTCCAAATTTACTTGTACAAGACCCATTACCACTGCAGTCAATTATTAGCAAGTAATTGAGCACCTGTTAGTGTAGACACGCTTACTCTGGCAATAATTATAATATTTTGGTCAGCAGTATCCATAATAGTAGTAAAATAATCAATTACGTAGTTAATATGTTCTGCAATTCGTGCTTTTCAGACGATTTAACGTACTTAAATGCAATACTTTTGAACTTGAATTTTTTTGATGCAAAAGAATATAGTACAGTAGTAGCACATGGTTAGATTGATACCAAATATACTAGTACAAGACCTATTACTACTGCAGTCAATTCTTGACCAGTAATTAAGCACCTGTTAGTGTAGACACGCTTACTCTGGCAAAAATTATTATATTTTGGTCAGCAGTATCCATTATAGTAGTACAATAATTAATTACGTAGTTAATATTTACTGTAATTCGTGCTTTTCAGACGTTTTAACGTACTTAAATGCCATACTTTTGAGATTGATTTTTTTAGTTGCAGAAAAATTTAATACAGTAGTAATATATTGTTAGATTGATTCCAAATATACTATTATAAGATCTATTAACACTGCAGTCAATTCTTAGCCAGTAATTGAGCACCTGCTAGTGAAGACACGTTTACTCTGGCAATAATTATTATATTTTGGTCAGCAGTATCCATTATAGTAGTACAATAATCAATTACGTAGTTAATATTTACTGTAATTCGTGCTTTGCAGACGTTTTAACGTACCTAAATTCGAAACCTTTAAACATGAATTTTTTAGATGCAGAAGAATTTAGTACAGTAGTAACACATGGTTAGATTGATTACTAATATACTAGTACAAGACCCATTACCACTGCAGTCAATTCTTAGCAAGTAATTAAACACCTGTTAGTGTAGACACGCTTACTCTGGCAATAATGATTATGTTTTGGTCAGCAATATCCATTATAGTAGTACAATAATCAATTACGTAGTTAATATTTACTGCAATTCGTGCTTTTCAGACGTTTTAGCGTACCTAAATTCGAAACCTTTGAACATGAATTTTTTAGATGCAGAAGAATTTAGTACAGTAGTAACACATAGTTAGATTGATTCCAAATATACTAGTACAAGACCCATTACCACTGCAGTCAATTCTTAGCAAGTAATTGAGCACCTGTTAGTGTAGTCACGCTTACTCTGCCAATAACTATTATATTTTGGCAAGCAGTATTCTTTATAGTTGTACAATAATCAATTACGTAGTTAATATTTACTGTAATTCGTGCTTTTAAGACGTTTTAACGTACCTAAATTCGAAACCTTTAAACTTGAATTTTTTTGATGCAAAAGAATATAGTACAGTAGTAACACATGGTTAGGTTGGCTCCAAATATACTAGTACAGGACCCATTACCACTACAGTCAATTCTTAGCAAGTAATTGAGCACCTGTTAGTGTAGACACGCTTACTCTGGCAATAATTATTATATTTTGGTCTGCAGTATCCATTATAGCAGTACAATAATCAATTACGTAGTTAATATTTACTGTAATTCGTGCTTTTCAGACGTTTTAACGTACTTAAATGCCATACTTTTGAGATTGATTTTTTTAGTTGCAGAAAAATTTAATACAGTAGTAATATATTGTTACGTTGTTTCCAAATATACTATTATAAGACCTATTAACACTGCAGTCAATTCTTAGCCAGTAATTGAGCACCTGCCAGTGTAGACACGCTTACTCCGGCAATAATTATTATATTTTGGTCAGCAGAATCCATTATAGTAGTACAATAATCAATTACATAGTTAATATTTACTGCAATTCGTGCTTTTTAGACGTTTTATCGTACTTAAATGCAATACTTTTGACCTAGATTTTTTTAGTTGCAGCAAAATGTAATACAGTAGTAATATATTGTTACGTTGTTTCCAAATATACTATTATAAGACCTATTAACACTGCAGTCAATTATTAGCAAGTAATTGAGCACCTGTTAGTGTAGACACGTTTACTCTGGCAATAATTATAATATTTTGGACAGCAGTATCCATAATAGTAGTAAACTAATCAATTACGTAGTTAATATTTACTGCAATTCGTGGTTTTCAGACGATTTAACGTACTTAAATGCCATACTTTTGAACTTAATTTTTTTAGTTGCAGAAAAATTTAATACAGTAGTAATATATTGTTATATTGATTCCAAATACACTATTATAAGCCCTATTAACACTGCAGTCAATTCTTAGCCAGTAAATGAGCACCTGGTAGAGTAGACACGCTTACTCTGGCAATAATTATTTTATTTTGGTCAGCAGCACCCATTATAGTAGTACAATAATCAATTACGTAGTTAATATTTACTGCAATTCGTGCTTTTCAGACGTTTTAAAGTACTTAAATGCAATACTTTTAAACTTAATGCTTTTAGTTGCAGAAAAATTTAATACAGTAGTAATATATTGTTATAATGATTCCAAATATATATACCATTATAGGACCTATTAACACTGCAGTCAATTCTTAGCCAGTAATTGAGCATCTGTTAGTGTAGACACGCATACTCAGGCAATAATTATTATATTTTGGTCAAGAGTATCCATTATAGTAGTACAATAATTAATTACGTAGTTAAGATTTACTGTAATTCGTGCTTTTCGGACGTTTTAACGTACCTAAATTCGAAACCTTTGAACTCGATTTTTTTAGATGCAGTAGAATTTAGTACAGTAGTAACACATGGTTAGATTAATTCCAAATATACTAGTACAAAACTTATTACCACTGCAGTCAATTCTTAGCCAGTAATTGAGCTCCTGTTAGAGTAGACACGCTTACTCCGGCATTAATTATTTTATTTTGGTCAGCAGTATCCATTATAGTAGTACAATAATCAATTACATAGTTAATATTTACTGCAATTCGTGCTTTTCAGACGTTTTAGCGTAACTAAATTCGAAACCTTTGACCATGAATTTTTTAGATGCAGAAGAATTTAGTACAGTAGTAACACATGGTTAGATTGATTCCAAATATACTAGTACAAGACCCATTACCACTGCAGTCAATTCTTTGCAAGTAATTGAGCACGTGTTAGTGTAGACACGCTTATTCTGGCAATAATTATAATACTTTGGTCAGCAGTATCCATAATAGTAGTAAAATAATCAATTCCGTAGTTAATATTTACTGTAATTCGTGCTTTTCGGACGTTTTAACGTTCCTAAATTCGAAACCTTTGAACATGAATTTTTTAGATGCAGAAGAATTTAGTACAGTAGTAACACATGGTTAGATTGATTCCAAATATACTAGTACAAGACCCATTACCACTGCAGTCAATTCTTAGCAAGTAATTGAGCACCTGCTAGTGTAGACACGCTTATTCTGGCAATAATTATTATATTTTTGTCACCAGTATCCATTATAGTAGTACAATAATCAATTACGTAGCTAATATTTACTGTAATTCGTGCATTTCAGACGATTTAACGTACTTAAATGCCATACTTTTGAAGTTGATTTTTTTAGTTGCAGAAAAATTTAATACAGTAGTAATATATTGTTAGATTGTTTCCAAATATACTATTATAAGACCTATTAACACTGCAGTCAATTCTTAGCCAGTAATTGAGCACCTGTTAGTGTAGCCACGCTTACTCTGGCAATAATTATAATATTTTGGTCAGCAGTATCCATTATAGTTGTATAATAATCAATTACGTAGTTAATATTTATTGTAATTCGTGCTTTTAAGAAGTTTTAACGTACCTAAATTCGAAACCTTTGAACTTGAATTTTTTAGATGCAAAAGAATTTAGTACAGTAGTAACACATGGTTAGATTGATTCCAAATATACTAGTAGAAGACCTATCACCACTGCAGTCAATTCTTAACCAGTAATTGAGCACCTGTTAGTGTAGACACGCTTACTCTGGCAAAAATTATTATATTTTGGTCAACAGTATCCATTATAGTAGTACAATAATCAATTACGTAGTTAATATTTACTGCAATTCGTGCTTTTCAGACGTTTTAACGTACTTAAATGCCATACCTTTGAGATTGATTTTTTTAGTTGTAGAGGTGCTCCGCGACAACATCCAGGGCAGCACGAAGCCTGCGATCCGTCGCCTGGCCCGACGAGGCGGCGTCAAGCGCATCTCCGGCCTCATCTACGAGGAGACCCGGGGCGTGCTGAAGGTGTTCCTCGAGAACGTCATCAGGGACGCCGTCACCTACACCGAGCACGCCAAGAGGAAGACCGTCACCGCCATGGACGTCGTGTACGCGCTGAAGCGTCAAGGCCGCACCCTGTACGGCTTCGGCGGTTAAGCGAGCTGCAAACGAAACTGCTTCGTCATCTCGCAGAAGGAATTAAAAAAAAACGGTTCTTTTCAGAACCACAAATTTTCTCAACAAAAAGACTTATCTATCAGACGTGCGACACTTTTTTACTCTTTACTACTTCATGTAATGAGCGGCAATAACGGCCAACAAAGAGTTTGGTTTGGCCACCTTAGAAGCTTAAGAAACTTGCAAATGTTCTATTGATGAGAATGCGGCCGCACATTATTTTATTTCGTTTCTAAGCATTTCATTAATAATTTGTTGTAAAATTAAACGAAGGAAGTCCGAAAGTTGAAAAACGCAACAGTCTGCGATTAATTATATGAGACTAAGCGATTACTTGTAATGTAACCGGGCAGGATCGCTTTATTTTAGTATTAATAATATTGTAGAACATTAAATCTAATAAATAGGAATAACGTCTGTAAGAGGCATTCTTTTTGAAAGAGAATTTGTGGCCCTGAGAAGGGCCGGTTTTTTTTTTCTTGCTCATCGTTTGTTCGAATTTAAGCCTTCTTTTCAGTTTTCTTGGGCAACAGAACCGCCTGGATGTTCGGCAGGACGCCGCCCTGGGCGATCGTGACTCCGGAGAGCAGCTTGTTCAGCTCCTCGTCGTTCCTTATCGCCAGCTAGAGATGGCGGGGGATGATGCGGGTCTTCTTGTTGTCGCGGGCCGCGTTGCCGGCCAACTCGAGAACTTCGGCGGCGAGGTACTCCATGACGGCGGCCAGGTAGACGGGCGCCCCGGCGCCGATGCGCTCCGGGTAGTTGCCCTTCCTGAGGAGCCTGTGTATTCTGCCGACGGGGAACTGGAGGCCGGCACGGTTGGAGCGGGACTTTGCCTTTCCCTTGACCTTTCCTCTTTTACCGCGTCCGGACATTGTTCTAGTACGATCGGAATATAAGCAGCAGATGCGATAGAACGAGAAGTCGACGGTGTATTGAAGCAGGCAGGCCGGCGTTGAACGTTGAACTCTTGGGCAGCGGAGTACCGAGACTTTGTCTCTCACCTCCTTCGTCTGGTTTTGGATACTTGGCGTTGGATTTTTGATTGCTGCTTTAGCAGCTGTCCCCTTGGATTTGCGGGGTCTGAGAACCTTGTACCTCTTATGGCTTGAACAGGCTTGAGATATCCTCTGCGCAGTTCAGGAGGCTGGAGATGACCTCGGTACCCGTTGTGGCACCGCTGATAGCCGTTAGGATTTTACGGGCGACTCCTGCGAGCTTCGAGAAGTCGATTCTTAGGAGAAGCGTCATGATGCTGGCGATGTCAGTTCCTGCGGAGATGGATTCACTTGCGAGTGCGGCGTTCTTGGACTGGGCAGTTCCTGCTGTCTTGACTGCCGCTGGCGTAGCAGCGGCGATAAACCTGGGGACTGGTGCGACGGTGGTGGGCCTGGGGGCAGGCGCGACGGAGGTGGTTGCAGCGGGCTTTGCTGCAGGTTCGGCGGCGACGGGTTGCTGGTTCAGCAAGGCGTCCGCGTAGCTTCGTGTTGTTGCCTTTGGTGGAGGAGGCTTCGGGTAGGACGCGCAGCCTTTGTAGTTTGCCGGATGGGGCCCTTGGCAGTTTGCGCAAGTTGCCGGCGTGTCCCTGGACTTGCTGCAGGAGTTGGTATGGTGGTCTCCACTGCATTTGACGCACCTGGGAGCGGCGTAGCATCGGCGTTGCGAGTGGCCAAACCTCTGGCAACGGTGACACGGGCCAATAGCGGTCTTCGGGCGGGGCGATTCGATTTTGACCTGCAGGTGTAAGACTTCCTTCAGGTCGAATATCTTCTTAGATGCCGCCGACTTCGGGAGCTGCACCAATACCAGAGGAATTGGTCTCCTCTCCCTGCCGATGTGCATGCGGGCGACTGCCGTGACCTGGAGGCCTTTCTGGACGAGATCGTTTCTCACGTCTTCGACGGCGATTGGTTCTGGGATGCCCCTGATAACGACCTTCAGGGGCTTGTCTGCCGTGAGTTGGTAAGTGTGGTAATCCACACGTTGTTTATCGAGAAAGGAGGTCATGGCCCTGAAGTCGTCAGCGGAAGCAGGCTGCACACTGATGCCCTCGGGGGTTGACTTCGCCTTGAGGAACTTTATTTTCTCTTTCGAGAAGGCGGTGGACATCGTGACCCAGTTGTCCTTTGAGTGGAGGATGACTGGCGGCACACGTTCTCGGGGTTGCTGAGGCTGGGGACCTCTGACTTGGTTGTCTTCATCCTCTAGGCCATCCAGGACTGCGAAGCTGTTTTCGTCTTCTATTCGGGCCTTCTGGGTTGATGGTGGCGGATTTGCAGGCACCTTCTTCCGCTTCCGACTGACTTCGACAAAATCAGTCTGCATCGCTTCAGCCTGGTTGACGGCGACGGGGGGCGGCGGTGGTGGTGCTGCTAAGGGGGCTGCAGCGGCCTTTGGAGCGAGCGTGTGCTCATCGGTCTGGAAAGTGGTGGCTTCCGCTGATTTGGCTGCCTCTCGCTTGGCAGTCCATCCCAATCGCTTGGCTTCGTTTTTTCGGGCCCAAAGAGCCGCTTCTGGCGTCATTAGAGGAAGTCGGTGGGCAAGCGCTGCTTCTATTCTGTCGATTTGTGCCTGGCTCAGGCCGACGTAGGGGTTGTCTGAACTCATCGCAACGGAACGTCTGGTTGGAATATTCTTTTTATTTAACGTCAAATAGACTATTCTTTTTACGTGGAGAACATTCTCCGCTGTTGCGGAGCTCGTGGAACCAATCAACGTTCCTTACGAATTACAATTTCGATTGCAGTCTTCTGATTCGCCTAGAGAATAATTAGGGGTGGAGCTTGACTGTATGAGCGGCCTCAGTCTTCTTGCTCCTCCGTCTCGTCACTCTCATTGGCTGTTCGGATTACTCGGATCACTGCTGACCCTCTCGCTCTCCTAATCTCCTAATCGCTGGTTCTGCTTAGCAGGGCTGCAGTGGGCGAAGGCAGGCCGGCGCGCAACGAATTTATAGGGAACCGCGTTTGCCAATCGGGGCTCGGGAGTCTCGCTGGGTGGAGCCTACAAGAATTAGACCGAGACTACAAAACAGGGCTCATTTCGGCTGCGGTTTCATAAAAGGGATTCCCGAGCCAGCCACCGAAGCGTGCAGACGTCCCAGCCTGCGCAGCTCCAAATCCAGCTCAACAGCAGTTCGAAGCCAAAGAGCACGTGTCAAGTCCAGACCTTCGGGCCGCTGGTTTCGCGTGCTCTCCAGTTGCAGAGAATGCCAAGGGAAGTTGTTTTAACAACGCCCTGTGTTTTAAAAAGAATATCCTAACAGTACGTTCACAATCTGGACGTGCTTCTTCTGAACGAAACTCATCTTCGTGCTGGTGACAACCCCAAGTTGCCTAATTACCAGCTCTACAGAAACGACCGACCTAACGCAAGAGGCGGCGGCACGGCCATCTACGTTAAAAAATCCATCGAGCATCACGCGTTGACGACGCCTGCCCTGCAGAACGCAGAAGCCACCGTAATCTGCGTAGAAACCAAGGAAGACGGCCCCATTCGACTGGTGGCAATTTACAACGCGCCGAACCGCCGCCTCATGGAGCAGGATCTCGACCTGCTCCTCGAAGGCGGCGCCCCCACGGTCATCGCCGGGGACCTCAACGCGAAGCACGCCGTCTGGAACAGCAGAATTACAAACGGCAGCGGCCGCATCCACCACGCCTACTCAGAGCGCCGGGACATCGTCGTGGATGGCCCCCTCGAGCCAACGCATTACGGAGCCATAGGGAGGCCGGACGTATTGGACATCGTGATCATCAAGGACGTGAACCTCCAACACCAGCTCACTACCATCAGCGAGCTATCCTCAGATCACAACCCGGTGCTCCTCCACCTAGGAGGCGTTGGCGACGCTCCCGTCGAACAAGCTGCCTGCACTTCGTGGCCGGCGTTCACGAAGCACCTGGAGAAGTCACTGGGAAGCATCCCCGTGATTGAAACCACAGACGACCTGGAAGCCGCCGTGAGTAACCTCACTGCCAGCATCCAGGCCTCCATCCGCTTCGCCACAAACTCGCGAGCTGCAAGAGATCGAGACGCCTTTTTGCCGGAGCGCCTCCGTCAGCTTATCAGAGAGAAAAATCGCGCTAGAAGGCTCTCGCAGAGAACAATGGATCCAGCTGACCGGCGCGAGGCGAATCGAATGGCCCAAGAGGTCAAGATTCAACTCGCCCAAGTCCACAACGAGCGCTGGAACGCCAAGCTGGAGTCGCTCTCCGCCCAGGACAACTCTCTGTGGAGGATGGCCAAAGCGTTGCGCAACAAGTCGTCGCCTCTGCCCCCGATCCACGGCGCTAACGGGCTAGTATTTACAAACATCGACAAGGCCGAAGCGTTCGCCGACAACCTCGAGCAACAATGCAGCCCTAATTATCGTGACGCTGACTTGGAACACGTGCATCGCACTCACCGGAAAGTTTGGCGACAACTCAACCAGGTGGACCACCAACACCTGAAGCCAGCCACGCCGCAGGAAGTGGGCACCGCCATCAAGGCTTTGAAGCCGAGAAAAGCCCCAGGCCCAGACGGCATCACCAACTCGGCCCTCAAAGCGCTGCCGCGGAAGGCAATAGTCGCCGCAACAGGCATCATAAATGCAATGCTGAGACTCCGGCATTTCCCGACTTCCTGGAAGTGCGCCGACGTCATCGTGCTCCAAAAGCCAGGACAAGCGAATAACTTTCCGCAAAACTATCGCCCTATCAGCCTGCTTCCAACAATGGGAAAACTCGCAGAGCGCATCATCCTGGAGCGACTGAAGACTGCCTGCGAGGAAAACAACACCATTCCAGATGAGCAATTCGGATTCAGAGCGCAGCATAACACCGTCCACCAGGTCCTGCGGGTAGCGGAGCACGTCACATCAGGCTTTAACAAAAACCAATCGACTGCTGCTGTCTTTTTGGACGTCTCCAAGGCGTTTGATAAGGTATGGCACAAGGGCCTCCTGCACAAGATGCTTGAAGCAAACTTGCCGCGAGCTCTCGTTCAACTGATAGCCTCATTTCTGAAGAAAAGATCGTTTAGGATTAAGCTAAACGGAATCAGATCTTCAGAGCGAAACATCACCGCCGGCGTGCCCCAGGGGGCCCTCCTGTCGCCGCTCCTCTTCAACATATTCGTGCGCGACCTTCCGAACTCGCCAAACTCCAAACTGGCACTCTACGCCGACGACACTGCAGTCCTAGCCAGCTCCGTAAGCCCGCAGCTCGCAACTCGACACGTGCAAGCAGCAATAGATGACCTCGAAACCTGGTTCAAGACCTGGAGAATCGAGGTGAACGCGGAGAAGAGCGCCGCCCTCTTCTTCACCAAAAGAAGACGCCGCCCAGAAGAAGACGTGGTGATGTTCAATCGAGCGATACCATGGAGAGCAGAAGCAAAGTACCTTGGGGTCATGCTCGACGCCAAAATGACGTGAGGCCCACACATCACCTACTGCTCCAATAAGGCCAAGGCAGTCACGGCCAGTTTGTACTGCCTCACAAACAGACGTAGCAAACTTAGCTCTGAAAACAAGCTAAAAATCTACAAGGCCATCGTCAGGCCGGTGACAACATACGCCGCAACCGTTTGGGGCTACGCAGCGAAGTCCCACGCCAAGAAGCTCCAGGTGATCCAGAACAAGGCACTGAGGAGCGCCGTAGATGCCCCATGGTTCGTGAGAAACCAGCAGATCCACGAAGACCTTCACCAGGTAGCGATCATAGAATTTATTGTGGAGGCGGCCACAAAATTCTACGCGCAGCTGCAAGACAATCCCAACCAGTTAATCAGGCAACTGGGGGACTACGACGAGGAAGCTCACCACCGACACAAAAGACCGAAAATGGTTCTATTGCCCTGACATGCTAGGGGCAAGCTGCAGATAAGCAGCCACTCAAAATCCAACGCCAAGCGTCCATATCCGATGAAGGAGGTGAGAGACTTAGTCTCGGTACTCCATTTGCCATGCAGTTCTACGATCAACTGCGGTTTCATTCCGATATTAAATCTCGAGTCGAATCAACAAGACCGCAGTCGCAGTCGCAGTCGAAGTCGAAGTTCGAAAGGATCACAGCAAACCTATTCTATCTATCGCAGCCATGCCACCCAAGACCAGCGGAAAAGCAGCAAAGAAGGCCGGAAAGACGCAGAAGAACATCTCGAAGGGCGACAAGAAAAAGAAGCGCAGGAGGAAGGAGAGCTACGCCATCTACATCTACAAGGTGCTGAAGCAGGTGCATCCCGACACCGGCATCTCCAGCAAGGCGATGAGCATCATGAACAGCTTCGTCAACGACATCTTCGAGCGCATCGCTGCAAAGGCCTCCCGCCTGGCGCACTACAACAAGCGTTCGACCATCACGAGCCGGGAGATCCAAACGGCCGTCAGGCTTCTGTTGCCCGGCGAGCTGGCGAAGCACGCCGTGAGCGAAGGAACCAAGGCCGTCACCAAGTACACCAGCTCGAAGTAAGAAGCCGAAGGCGAAGCTCCGCTCCTCCGGGCGGAAGTTGCAGCTCTAAAAAAAAAACGGTTTTTTTCAGAACCACAATCCACCTCGCAAAAAGAATATATCTCGCTAGACGTTAAATTTAAAAAGTCAGTCGAAAGGCGAAAAGCCAAACGACGATCGAACACCGGTAAAATTGAACTTTAGAAATGAATATTTTAATCTCCTTCTCGCGCCCGACGGGCTTTCTGTTTTTATCGCTCCGCGTGCGTGCGAGTTTCGTGTTTCGTCTTGCACAGCTGATTGCAAATAAAACTGGGTCAAGTGTAGAGACTACTCTTTGCGTTTTTAATAACTAGTGAAAATGGCTGTAACTTATATTTCCGTACGTCGACTACATAAGGTATTATTAAAAAGAAAGAAGCATAAGAAAAAGGAACATAATTACGAGTATTTAATATTTTATTGTGCATCATATTGCATATCAGCTGACCCAGTTTTATTTGCAATCGGCTGTGTACATGTAATAAATACGGCGCCGTTTGTTTTGCTTGCGCTCGCATCTTTCGCTATTCTCGGACTTCGGCCGTTGGCCCGCTCGATATTTGAAATTGTTTGAAGTGTCAATGAGAGAGCTTGTGCGACGCCCAATTTCAGTTTTCGAGATGACACGGGTTGGGTATGTGCATACGCGCTTTGAAGGATTTTAAAAAAGTTACCCCGAACCGGCTTCGAACTCGCTACCTGCCTAACGCCCGCCGGATTCGTTTCTTTCTCTGTCGCTCGCGCATGCAAATCTCGTTTTCCTTTTTAGTGCCTCGGACCCGCGTACATCAGCTGCTCCTTGCAGCTCGAACAAATAAACGCGTTCGGTCTCTCACTCTTACGCACGCACGCACACACACACTCATACTCTCTCTGTCTTTCTGCCTCTCTCTCTCTCTCTCTCTCTCTCTCTCTCTCGCTCTGCGTGGCACAATGGGTTTTATCGAACAGCAGGCGAATTATCCGAATTCGCCGACGAGTTTCGTGTTTCATCTTGTAGTATTGCTACAGAGAAAAAAGACTAGGACAAGTAACAAATCTAGAAGCCACTAAGGCGTCCAGGAGAGGTTCGTCGAACGGAAGGTCGATGCGCCGGGACTCCCGCCGCTCGACGGGGACGCCTTCGAACTTCGAAGCGGGGCCGCCGCTCGACTCGCTCCCGACCGAGCTGCACGGAGCGAGGTTCGAGAGCGAATTTTCGGCGAACCGAAAGAGCCAGGGCGATGCCGCTCGGGACGCTGACGGACGGTACCGGCCGCCTTCCCGGAGACCCCCGGACGCCGCTCCCCGACGACGGAAGGGAGTCCTGCGGCGCCACAAAGAGGAGAACGCGCCGGCCGAGATCTAGATTCTCGGGAAGTTCGAGGCCCTCGACGGGCCCGGCGGCCCTTCCGTCGAACGCCGGCGCGACGATCCGACGGCCCGGTGTTTCTCCTCGGCGAGTGCGAAAGGTGATCGCCGTAACTCGAAAGACGCGGGCGTCGCCGCCGCCGGAACGCGAGGGCGGCGAACACCAAAGCGCCATGTACGAGGCCGTCGAGGAGGATTGAAAATTTCGATTTCACCACTGGGTTGCTGCGCACTAATTGTTCGTTTGCACTGGAACTTTATACTAAGGCGCAAGAGTCAATTAGAGTCTAAGTTAAGTAAATGAGAAAGTGTTTATTGTACGCAAGCAACACACATAAATAACGGGGATACAAAATACACACAATTACACTTGGAGTTGTGTATTACAATACGCACATATGGTAAACAGAAAAAATGAAGTAAAAACAATATTTCTCGGAGAGAAATCACAGCGGGCGTTAAGTGAAAGTGAAATTGTATTACGTCACGCTGACGTAATACGCAACAAACACTTAACGCTCGTCTCAAAGGTCGGTACAGAGTACAGTTAGGGGAAAGAGAAAATAGGTGTGACGTCAGTAAGCGTACACCGTAAACAGAAAGTGAAAGCGATAATATTTCTCTGGGAGAAATCACAGCGGGCGCTTAAGTGAAAGTGAAATTGTATTACGTCACGCTGACGTAATACGCAACAAACACTTAGCGCTCGTCACAGACAAATATATACAAGAATACACGAATAGGCAAAGAAACACACAAATATAGACAGCAATATATACACACTATGCTAAGAAACTTACGCTAACTTACAACTAGAAATTGTCCGGGCACAAAAGAAAGTCTAAAGTTCAACACTTGGCACTGGCGAAACGGGAGCTTGCAGCTCGGCAATCCAGTAAGGACGGCAGCGGAAGCTTCCTCGAAGATCGCTAACACTCAGGCCTCTATCTGCCTACTCCTGAATGTTAGATGTTTCTACTTGGGAATCAATCCTTCTAATCCCAAATAGAAACTGACTTCTACGTCTGAGCGACCGCCAAGAAGTGATTTTGCTGTCGGAGTGCCGTATATTTATACTATATCGTCCAGGCGGCCGAGGCTCCTATTGGTGGACGGGGTAACTCTTAATGAGCCATCATTCCTGGAGGCTCCACCCCAAAGTTGGAAGCTGAGCGAGTTCACCCGGTAACATTCCCCCCCATCAAGACGGTCGCCTGGGACGGTAAGGGTTGTTTGGCAGCTCGGGCCTGGGACGGGAGAGTCTGGTCGACAGCTTGGACCTGGGACGGGAGAGTCTCGTCGACGGCTCGGTCCTGGATCCGGCGTAGGTTCTCTAGACCGCTGGTCCGGACGTGGAGGTGGATTGTCATCCACCGGAAGGGGTTCCGCGGCTTCTGGTTGGGCGGGAGCTCGGCGGAGATCGTTTAGATGGATCTTCGTGGGCTCGCCGTTTCTCATCCGCACGAAGTAGGTGTTTGGGCCCATCTCTTCAATAATTTGGTGGGGCCCTGTCCACTTCGGGTCAAAGTGTGATCGGGTGAGTGGTCGGGCTCGGGCCATCACTTGGTCCCCTGGGAGGTAGCGGTCCGGTTCGGGGTCGTTGAAGGCGTACCGCGAACGGTACCGGTGCTGGTTCCGGTGTATTTGCTGTATACGCTGTTCGCGGGCCTCATTGTTGTTGTTGGTGGCTGGTTGGTTGGCTGGGGTTCCTTGCCATTCGGCTGGGCGTGGCAACTCGTAGCCCAGCAGCGCCTTGGATGGAGTGGTCCCCGTGGCCGCATTGCTCCGCGTCCGCAGGTTGTACAGCACCGTGGATAGGAGGGTATCCCATAGTGCTGGGTCCTTCCCATGGGTATGGACCCGTAGCCCTTTCTTGATTTCCTGGTTGCGCCTCTCGACCGGGTTAGCCTGGGGATGGTAGATCGGTGTGGTCCAGTGGAGGCACCCCCATCTGCGTAACGCGGCGTCCCAGGTAATCGACACGAACTGGGCTCCGTTGTCGGAAAGGATTGCCCTGGGGTATCCGTACCGGTGAAAGACCTCCTTCTCTAGCAGCTGAACCACGACCGATGCAGGAGCGCTAGGCAGGGGGAACGCCTCGGTCCACCGGCTAAACATGTCGGTGACCACAAGGATCTGACGGTTCCCGGTCCGGCTGGTGACGTATGGGCCCATCAAGTCCACGGAAATGGTATCCCATGGTCGGCTGGGCTGGTGAGGCCGCAAGGGTGCCCTAGCTTGAAGAGGTCCCCTCTTGGTGGCGGCGCACGTCCAACAAGCGCGCACGTGGCCTCGGACGTTGTCTTCCAAGCGCGGCCAGAAATAACGTTGGGCGATCGCTCTTGTGGTCTCCTCGGCTCCTGGGTGTCCGGCGGTAGGCGCGTCGTGATACGCATGCATGATGCGCTCCTGGAGATCAGTGGGTGCCACCAGCCTGTCCCCATCAGGGTGACGTCGCCAGAGGCATCCGCCCTCCACGAGGTAGTCCCGGAGGATATGGGCCTCGCCGGCGTTTTGTGGCCCTTGCCTGTCTATTTCGAGCCATGTTCGTAGTAGGTTTGCAGAGTGTTGATTGGTCTGCTGGGCGTCCTTGACCTCGTCGTCCAGGTTGATCAACTGAACGTGTGCTACTACTGGTTGGGGAGATGGTGAAGCTGCGGCGGTACCGTCGGGTGGCAACAGGCGGTTGTGGTCGGTCGCCTCGTCCGGCACGTTCCCTTCGGCGGGGTTCCGCGACAAGTGGTCGGGGAGCTCGTTTGACCTTCCTGGGCAGTGGGCAATGTCAAACTGGAACTCTTGCAGCAGAAGGGACCAGCGGGTGAGCTTGGACTTGTGGTCCTTCATTGAGTCCAGCCACAAGAGCGCACGGTTGTCTGTCCTTAATGTGAACCGGCGGTCCTCCAGGTAGGGGCGGTAGCGCTTCACGGCCCAGATGACGGCGAGGCACTCTTGCTCGTTGACATGGTACCGCTGCTCAGCGTGGTTCAGCTTCGCGCTCGCGTAGCTTACGATGTGCTTGTTCCCGTCCACTTCCTGGAACAGCACCGCTGCGATACCCACGCCGCTGGCGTCCGTTTGCAACACGAACGGTTGGGCGAAGTCCGGTCGGTGCAGGGTAAGGGGTTGAGTAATGGCGTGTTTGACAGCCTCGTACGCGTGCGCTGCTTCGAGTGTCCAGCGAAAGCGTTGCGTGGTTTTCAGCAGGTTCGTCAAGGGTGCCGTGACTTCGGCGCAACGTGGGATGTAGTCACGCAGCCAGTTACAAAGGCCCAGAAAGCTGCGTAGCTGCTTCCGGGTTTGCGGCGTTTGAGCGGCCTGCAGGCTCTCCACGTGTTCGGGTCTGGGCTGGTTTCCATCGGCGGTGATCGTATGCCCCAGATAGGTCAGCGTCTGGACCCCAAACTGACATTTCTCCAGGGACAGCTTGAGGTTGTGGTGCTGGAGGCGCGTTCAGGACGAGACGAAGGTGTCGGAGGTGCTCTTCCCAGTCCCTGGAGTAGATGACGATGTCATCGAGGTACACCAGCACAAAGTCACGCAAGTACCCGGGCAGCACTTCCTGGGTCATCATCTTCTGGAACGTGGCGGCCGCGTTCTTAAGGCCAAAGGGCATGACCTTAAATTGATAGGCCGCTCCGTCAGGGGTAGAGAACGCCGTGAGTGGCTTGGTGCGTTCTCCCAGTGGAATTTGCCAGTACCCAGCCTTCAGGTCCAGCGTTGTAAAGACGGACGCCGTGCCCAGGTCTCGCAGCGTCTCGTGGATGATCGGCAGACTGGAGCTTTCGTCCTTTGTGAGATTGTTTAGGCGGCGATAGTCTACGCAGAACCTCGGCTTGCCATCTTTCTTTGTCACGATGACGATGGGCGAACAATAGCTGGACGTGCTGGGTTCGATTACCCCGTCTGCCAGCATGGCCTCCACTTGCTCCGTGATGACTCGTTTCTTGTCCGGTGAGTATCGATACGGCGGTTGCCGAAATGGCTTATCCTCGACCAACCGGATGTGATGGCGGGTCGTCGTCGTCGTGGACGGGGGGCCAGAGTCCATAATTGTGGTTTGAAACTCAGTTAGGACGACCTGGAGTTCGTCTTTCATCTCTGGAGAAAATCCGTGCGAGACGTTTAGCAACTCGATAGCGGTGCTGTCCCTGGGGCGGGGTTGCTGACTCCAGTGGCTGGTTCGGCGAACATTTTTTCCAAAATGCACGGTTCGCCGATGGAGGTCCAAAACGGCGTGTTGTTCCTCTAGCCAGGGATATCCCAGGATCATTGGGCTGATCAGGTCAGGCACCATCAGGAACGGAGAACGGAATTGATCTCGGCCGATGAGGTAGGACACCGAGGTTTCCCCCAGGATGTCCATGGTTTTGGAAGCGCTGGCTAGGCTTGCCATGGCTCCGGGATGCAGAGGGTGGATCGCCTCTGCTAAGTCCTCCCGTATGAAATTGTGGGTGGCGGCCGAGTCCAGAAGGGCTTTGTGGGGAATCCCGGCGACAACGGCATTTAGTTTGGGCAAGCCGTTTGTTCCACCTCCCGTTCGCAGCAGGATTACAGAGGTCGGTTGCTGCTGCTTCTCCCGGCCTGCTCCGCGTTTCCCGCCTGTGGTGCTGCGTTTAGGGTTGGGCAGTGGCGGTGATAATGTCTGCCTGGGCAGAATTGACACGGTGGCGGTGTCCTAGGTGTCGCCTCTGGTGCTGGTGTCTTGACCTCTTTTGGTGCGCTAGGGGCGGCACCCTTGAGGTCTATTTCAGCCTGTTGTGCGCGTTCGATCAATCCTATCACGTCGCCTGGCCTGCTGAAGCTAGCTTTCTGTCCGGAGTATGCACTCCACTAGCCGGCGGCGTTGCCTTGCAGTTGGTTAGCTGCTTGGATGGTACGCTCTGCTTCTGGTAGGTTTTGGATTGCTATCTCGATGGCATCGAGAAAGGCTTGGGGGTCCTCGATGGTTTTCCCGTGGAATTGCGGCAGCTCGGGTGGTTGTGCCGTCTGTTGGTTTATCAGGAGTTGCCTCACTGACATGTCGAGTATGTTTTCCTGGGCGCCACTGGATTGTTTAGGTTCCAGAACCTTGTTGCTCGGCTTGCTCTCTCCGGCCTTGGCATCGTCCGTCGATCTCGATCTCTGTCTCGTGGTGGGAGACATGGTTCTCAGGGGATGTCGGTTCGGCACAGAGTCCTCTGTACAAGAAAGGCCCCACGCCTTGGGCTCGCCAATTGTCACCACTGGGTTGCTGCGCACTAATTGTTCGTTTGCACTGGAACTTTATACTAAGGTGCAAGAGTCAATTAGAGTCTAAGTTAAGTAAATGAGAAAGTGTTTATTGTACGCAAGCAACACACATAAATAACGGGGATACAAAATACACACAATTACACTTGGAGTTGTGTATTACAATACGCACATATGGTAAACAGAAAAAAATGAAGTAAGTGAAAGTGAAATTGTATTACGTCACGCTGACGTAATACGCAACAAACACTTAACGCTCGTTACAAAGGTCGGTACAGAGTACAGTTAAGGGAAAGAGAAAATAGGTGTGACGTCAGTAAGCGTACACCGTAAACAGAAAGTGAAAGCGATAATATTTCTCTGGGAGAAATCACAGCGGGCGCTTAAGTGAAAGTGAAATTGTATTACGCCACGCTGACGTAATACGCAACAAACACTTAGCGCTCGTCACAGACAAATATATACAAGAATACACGAATAGGCAAAGAAACACACAAATATAGACAGCAATATATACACACTATGCTAAGAAACTTACGCTAACTTACAACTAGAAATTGTCCGGGCACAAAAGAAAGTCTAAAGTTCAACACTTGGCACCTAAAAGTAAGAAGGCAGCCGCCGCTTCCCCGTCCGCCGCCGCCGAGAAGAAGGCCGCCAAGCCCAAGTCCCCCTCGAAGGCGAAAAAGACTACCAAAGTGCCCACGAAGAAGCCGAAAGCGCCGAAACCCAAGAAGGCGAAGGCCCCCGCCAAGGCGGCCTCCCCCAAGAAGGCAGCAGCGAAAAAGAAGTAATGCGTCGCCGTCCACACACCACCACCGGCCGGCCTCCAGCAGCCAGGATCCTGCTTCCGAAGACGTGCCGCCGCGACGCGCACCAGACGCTGGAAGGGCAGCTTGCGGATGAGGAGCTCGGTCGATTTCTGGTAGCGCCTGATCTCGCGGAGGGCGACGGTGCCGGGCCTGTAGCGATGGGGCTTCTTGACGCCGCCGGTCGCGGGAGCGCTCTTCCTCGCCGCCTTCGTAGCGAGCTGTTTGCGCGGGGCCTTGCCTCCGGTAGATTTACGAGCCGTCTGCTTGGTACGGGCCATGGCGAATCGAGAAAATAGCAAAGTTCTCCTGCGACTTGCACGGACAGAGCTGGAACGAAGATGTAACGGCCGCGAGCTTTCCCGAGTTCCATTTATAGACTCTGCTTCGAGAAGGCGCACCCCATTGGCAGCACGGAGCGCCCGGGCACGCCTCTCGCCCTAGTCGAGTTGATAAAAGAGAGGAGCCCAGCGGAAAATTTTCACAGGCATTCCCAGCAACGAAGCCAGCCCGCATCGCATTCCAGTTGAACGTTCGAAGTCCGAGAGTCCGAGATCCGAGCTAAAGATGACCGGCCGCGGCAAGGGAGGTAAAGGATTGGGCAAAGGGGGCGCCAAGCGTCACCGCAAGGTGCTCCGCGACAACATCCAGGGCATCACGAAGCCTGCGATCCGTCGCCTGGCCCGACGAGGCGGCGTCAAGCGCATCTCCGGCCTCATCTACGAGGAGACCCGGGGCGTGCTGAAGGTGTTCCTCGAGAACGTCATCAGGGACGCCGTCACCTACACCGAGCACGCCAAGAGGAAGACCGTCACCGCCATGGACGTCGTGTACGCGCTGAAGCGTCAAGGCCGCACCCTGTACGGCTTCGGCGGTTAAGCGAGCTGCAAACGAAACTGCCCCGTCATCTCGCAGAAGGAATTTAAAAAAAAACGGTTCTTTTCAGAACCACAAATTTTCTCAACAAAAAGACTTATCTATCAGACGTGCGACACTTTTTTACTCTTTACTACTTCATGTAATGAGCGGCAATAACGGCCAACAAAGAGTTTGGTTTGGCCACCTTAGAAGCTTAAGAAACAAACTTGCAAATGTTCTATTGATGAGAATGCGGCCGCGCATTATTTTATTTCGTTTCTAAGCATTTCATTAATAATTTGTTGTAAAATTAAACGAAGGAAGTCCGAAAGTTGAAAAACGCAACAGTCCGCGATTGATTATATGAGACTAAGCGATTACTTGTAATGTAACCGGGCAGGATCGCTTTATTTCAGTATTAATAATATTGTAGAACATTAAATCTAATAAATAGGAATAACGTCTGTAAGAGGCATTCTTTTTGAAAGAGAATTTGTGGCCCTGAGAAGGGCCGGTTTTTTTTTCTTGCTCATCGTTTGTTCGAATTTAAGCCTTCTTTTCAGTTTTCTTGGGCAACAGAACCGCCTGGATGTTCGGCAGGACGCCGCCCTGGGCGATCGTGACTCCGGAGAGCAGCTTGTTCAGCTCCTCGTCGTTCCTTATCGCCAGCTGGAGATGGCGGGGGATGATGCGGGTCTTCTTGTTGTCGCGGGCCGCGTTGCCGGCCAACTCGAGAACTTCGGCGGCGAAGTACTCCATGACGGCGGCCAGGTAGACGGGCGCCCCGGCGCCGACGCGCTCCGCGTAGTTGCCCTTCCTGAAGAGCCTGTGTATTCTGCCGACGGGGAACTGGAGGCCGGCACGGCTGGAGCGGGACTTCGCCTTTCCCTTGACCTTTCCTCCCTTACCGCGTCCGGACATTGTTCTAGTACGATCGGAATATAAGCAGCAGATGCGATAGAACGAGAAGTCGACGGTGTATTGAAGCAGGCAGGCCGGCGCGCAACGAATTTATAGGGAACCGCGTTTGCCAATCGGGGCTCGGGAGTCTCGCTGGGTGGAGCCTACAAGAATTAGACCAAGTCCACAACGAGCGCTGGAACGCCAAGCTGGAGTCGCTCTCCGCCCAGGACAACTCTCTGTGGAGGATGGCCAAAGCGTTGCGCAACAAGTCGTCGCTTCTGCCCCCGATCCACGGCGCTAACGGGCTAGTATTTACAAACATCGACAAGGCCGAAGCGTTCGCCGACAACCTCGAGCAACAATGCAGCCCTAATTATCGTGACGCTGACTTGGAACACGTGCATCGCACTCACCGGGAAGTTCGGCGACAACTCAACCAGGTGGACCACCAGCACCTGAAGCCAGCCACGCCGCAGGAAGTGGGCACCGCCATCAAGGCTTTGAAGCCGAGAAAATCCCCAGGCCCAGACGGCATCACCAACTCGGTCCTCAAAGCGCTGCCGCGGAAGGCAATCGTCGCCGCAACAGGCATCATAAATGCAATGCTGAGACTCCGGCATTTCCCGACTTCCTGGAAGTGCGCCGACGTCATCGTGCTCCAAAAGCCAGGACAAGCGAATAACTTTCCGCAAAACTATCGCCCTATCAGCCTGCTTCCAACAATTGGAAAACTCGCAGAGCGCATCATCCTGGAGCGACTGAAGACTGCCTGCGAGGAAAACAACACCATTCCAGATGAGCAATTCGGATTCAGAGCGCAGCATAACACCGTCCACCAGGTCCTGCGGGTAGCGCAGCACGTCACATCAGGCTTTAACAAAAACCAATCGACTGCTGCTGTCTTTTTGGACGTCTCCAAGGCGTTTGATAAGGTATGGCACAAGGGCCTCCTGCACAAGATGCTTGAAGCAAACCTGCCGCAAGCTCTCGTTCAACTGATAGCCTCATTTCTGAAGAAAAGATTGTTTAGGATTAAGCTAAACGGAATCAGATCTTCAGAGCGAAACATCACCGCCGGCGTGCCCCAGGGGGCCCTCCTGTCGCCGCTCCTCTTCAACATATTCGTGCGCGACCTTCCGAACTCGCCAAACTCCAAACTGGCACTCTACGCCGACGACACTGCAGTCCTAGCCAGCTCCGTAAGCCCGCAGCTCGCAACTCGACACGTGCAAGCAGCAATAGATGACCTCGAAACCTGGTTCAAGACCTGGAGAATCGAGGTGAACGCGGAGAAGAGCGCCGCCCTCTTCTTCACCAAAAGAAGACGCCGCCCAGAAGAAGACGTGGTGATGTTCAATCGAGCGATACCATGGAGAGCAGAAGCAAAGTACCTTGGGGTCATGCTCGACGCCAAAATGACGTGGGGCCCACACATCACCTACTGCTCCAATAAGGCCAAGGCAGTCACGGCCAGTTTGTACTGCCTCACAAACAGACGTAGCAAACTTAGCTCTGAAAACAAGCTAAAAATCTACAAGGCCATCGTCAGGCCGGTGACAACATACGCCGCAACCGTTTGGGGCTACGCAGCGAAGTCCCACGTCAAGAAGCTCCAGGTGATCTAGAACAAGGCACTGAGGAGCGCCGTAGATGCCCCATGGTTCGTGAGAAACCAGCAGATCCACGAAGACCTTCACC
Source organism: Agriotes lineatus (assembly GCA_940337035.1). Taxonomy (NCBI): domain Eukaryota; kingdom Metazoa; phylum Arthropoda; class Insecta; order Coleoptera; family Elateridae; genus Agriotes; species Agriotes lineatus. The sequence continues at coordinate 119,753 of CALNHX010001007.1, forward strand.
AGGTAGCGATCATAGAATTTATTGTGGAGGCGGCCACAAAATTCTACGCGCAGCTGCAAGACAATCCCAACCAGTTAATCAGGCAACTGGGGGACTACGACGAGGAAGCTCACCACCGACACAAAAGACCGAAAATGGTTCTATTGCCCTGACATGCTAGGGGCAAGCTGCAGATAAGCAGCCACTCAAAATCCAACGCCAAGCGTCCATATCCGATGAAGGAGGTGAGAGACTTAGTCTCGGTACTCCATTTGCCATGCAGTTCTACGATCAACTGCGGTTTCATTCCGATATTAAATCTCGAGTCGAATCAACAAGACCGCAGTCGCAGTCGCAGTCGAAGTCGAAGTTCGAAAGGATCACAGCAAACCCATTCTATCTATCGCAGCCATGCCACCCAAGACCAGCGGAAAAGCAGCAAAGAAGGCCGGAAAGGCGCAGAAGAACATCTCGAAGGGCGACAAGAAAAAGAAGCGCAGGAGGAAGGAGAGCTACGCCATCTACATCTACAAGGTGCTGAAGCAGGTGCATCCCGACACCGGCATCTCCAGCAAGGCGATGAGCATCATGAACAGCTTCGTCAACGACATCTTCGAGCGCATCGCCGCCGAGGCCTCCCGCCTGGCGCACTACAACAAGCGTTCGACCATCACGAGCCGGGAGATCCAAACGGCCGTCAGGCTTCTGTTGCCCGGCGAGCTGGCGAAGCACGCCGTGAGCGAAGGAACCAAGGCCGTCACCAAGTACACCAGCTCGAAGTAAGAAGCCGAAGGCGAAGCTCCGCTCCTCCGGGCGGAAGTTGCAGCTCTAAAAAAAAAACGGTTCTTTTCAGAACCACAATCCACCTCGCAAAAAGAATATATCTCGCTAGACGTTAAATTTAAAAAGTCAGTCGGAAGGCGAAAAGCCAAACGACGATCCAACACCGGTAAAATTGAACTTTAGAAATGAATATTTTAATCTCCTTTTCGCGCCCGACGGGCTTTCTGTTTTTATCGCTCCGCGTGCGTGCGAGTTTCGTGTTTCGTCTTGCACAGCTGATTGCAAATAAAACTGGGTCAAGTGTCGAGACTACTCTTTGCGTTTTTAATAACTAGTGAAAATGGCTGTAACTTATATTTCCGTACGTCGACTACATAAGGTATTATTAAAAAGAAAGAAGCATAAGAAAAAGGAACATAATTACGAGTATTTAATATCTATTTTATTGTGCATCATATTGCATATCAGCTGACCCAGTTTTATTTGCAATCGGCTGTGTACATGTAATAAATACGGCGCCGTTTGTTTTGCTTGCGCTCGCATCTTTCGCTATTCTCGGACTTCGGCCGTTGGCCCGCTCGATATTTGAAATTGTTTGAGGTGTCAATGAGAGAGCTTGTGCGACGCCCAATTTCAGTTTTCGAGATGACACGGGTTGGGTATGTGCATACGCGCTTTGAAGGATTTTTAAAAAAGTTACCCCGAACCGGCTTCGAACTCGCTACCTGCCTAACGCCCGCCGGATTCGTTTCTTTCTCTGTCGCTCGCGCATGCAAATCTCGTTTTCCTTTTTAGTGCCTCGGACCCGCGTACATCAGCTGCTCCTTGCAGCTCGAACAAATAAACGCGTTCGGTCTCTCACCCTTACGCACGCACGCACACACACACTCATACTCTCTCTGTCTTTCTGCCTCTCTCTCTCTCTCTCTCTCTCTCTCTCTCGCTCTGCGTGGCACAATGGGTTTTATCGAACAGCAGGCGAATTATCCGAATTCGCCTACGAGTTTCGTGTTTCATCTTGTAGTATTGCTACAGAGAAAAAAGACTAGGACAAGTAACAAATCTAGAAGCCACTAATTTCTATTATTTTAGTTGATGAAATGACAAATAGGTATAATCCCATCTTTTGAAACTAAACTCGTTCTAGGTTTTACTGGGAGAGTGACGCTTTGAAATCATTTGTTACCAATAGTGCATTAACGTACGGCGCCTTTTGTTTTGCTTGCGCTCGCATCTTTCGCAATTCTCGGACTTCGGCCGTTGGCCCGCTCGATATTTAAATTTTTTTATGTGCACGTTGCTCTTGCTATCGAATTTGTCAGAGGGAGAGCTTATGCGACGCCCAATTTCATTTTTCGAGATGACACGGGTTAGGTATGTGCATACGCACTTCGATGGATTTTTTAAAAAGTTGCCCCGAACCGGCTTCGAACTCGCTACCTACCTAACTCTCGTCCGAGCATTTCTTTCTCTGTCGCTCTCGCACGCAAATCTAGTGTTCGATTTTGCTGCCTCTAACCCGCGCCCAGTGCTTGCGTCGGCTGCTCCCTGCTACTCGGCCTAAAACGTTCGATCTCTCTCTCTCCATCTGCTTCGCACACCGATAAGGCCCATATCGGTTTTATCGTCCGATCAGCCGAATTCTCAGAATTCGCGGGCGAGTTTCGAGGCCGTTTGGATCGCTTGCTTAAAGACTTTTAATATCAAAGCCGATGTCCTTTCTTACGTTGTCTTGTAAAGAAATAACTCTCTCTTAGTTTTTCCCATATAAAAAAAACCCGTGTTTCATATGGATCCTTTGTTTTTCGATCTTCTCTTACGTTTTAATAAAATAAAAAACAATCTTTTTTCATTTATGGATCTTATGTTTCTTTAATATTTTCTTTAAAAAAACTCTTTTCACGTGGATCTTATGTTTTTATATTTTTTATTTCGTTTTAGTTTAAAAAAGAATTCTATTTTCATATGGATCTTGTGTTTTTTTAATCTTTTCTAGCGTTTTAGTTTAAAAAAACTCCTTTTTCATATGGATCTTTTGTTTTTTTAATCTTTTCTTACGTTTCAGTTTTAAAAAACTCTTTTTTCATATGGATCTTTTGTTTTTTAAATCTTTTCTAGCGTTTTAGTTTAAAAAAACTCTTTTTTATATGGATCTTTGGTTTTTTTTTACTTTTCTAACGTTTTAGTTTAAAAAGCTCTTTTTTCATATGGATCTTTTGTTTTTTTAATCTTTTCTTACGTTTCAGTTTAAAAGAACTCTTTTTTTATGTGGATCTTTTGTTTTTTTAATCTTTTCTTACGTTTCAGTTTTAAAAACTCTTTTTTCATATGGATCTTTTGTTTTTTAAATCTTTTCTAGCGTTTTAGTTTAAAAAAACTCTTTTTTCATATGGATCTTTTGTTTTTTTAATCTTTTCTTACGTTTCAGTTTAAAAGAACTCTTTTTTTATGTGGATCTTTTGTTTTTTTAATCTTTTCTTACGTTTCGGTTTAAAAGAACTATTTTTTTATGTGGATCTTTCGCTTTTTTAATCTTTTCTAACGTTTTATTTTAAAGCAACTCTTTATTCATATGGATCTTTTTTTTAACCTTTTCTTAAGTTTCAGTTTAAAAAAACGCTTTTTTCAAATGGTTCTTTCGTTTTTTAAATCTTTTCCTACGTTTTAGTTTAGAAAAACTCTTTTTTCATATGTATCTTTTGTTTTTTTTAATCTTTTCTAACGTTTTAGTTTTAAAAAAACTCTTTTTTCATATGGATCTTTGGTTTTTTTTAAACTTTTCTAACGTTTTAGTTTAAAAAAACTCTTTTTTTATATGGATCTTTCGTTTTTTTAATCTTTTCTAACTTTTTATTTTAAAGAAACTCTTTATTCATATGGATCTTTTTTTTAACCTTTTCTTACGTTTTAAAAAGGCGCTTCTTCATACGGATCTTTCGTTTTTTAAATATTCTCTTACGTTACCAATAGTCGTGCGAACATAACAACAAAGAAGATTGGAATTATAATGCAGAACTAAGAGTAAACGAGAGCCGACTCCGGCATCTAACAAACTATTTACATGTATCTATGCTTACAGAATGTCAGCCTAAAAAGTGAGTTTTAGCGTGAAAAGGTCCTCATCCGTTTCAAAAATCAATCTCGAAGAAGCAAGAGGTCACAAAAAAGTGACAACGGCACGCGGTGTTCCCAAGCGGTCACCCATCCAAGTACTGACCGCGCCCGACATTGCTTAACTTCGGTGATCGGACGAGAACCGGTGCTTTCAATGTGGTATGGCCGTTGTCTGTAATCTTACTCATTATCCGGGCTTAAGAGGAGCTTTAATGACTTTAACGACTTCTATTGGGAATAGCCCTATGGCCCGAATAAAAATCGAAAAGCAAATGCGCGAAGGAAAATGGGCGCCTCGCGCTTGCCATCCGGTCAGAATTTATTGTCCGAGCCGAACACAATTTTATTTAAAAAAAAAAATCGCTGCAAACCTTGGTCTATTACGATTGCAGCGGATTGATAACAGCGACAGGGCTCAGTTATTTAAAAATTAAATATAAATCTATTACGATAATGGAAAATCTTTATTTCGATTTCTGTTTATCCCTTATTAGGAATATGATTAACCGCGTTTCTGGGCAAAAAATTAGGCCGTTGTAAATTAATACCAACAGCGTCGGCAAATCTTACACGCAGCAGAGCGTTATCTTTAATAGGAACGCGGGCCCATAAATTTAATTCGTCGACAGGAAGTGTAACATCAACAAGCAGACCGATCTCGGATTTCGCGTATTCTGCAAGCTCACAATTTTTGCAAGTAGGTGCTCGGTATGAAAAAGCTATTGATGTAATGTGTAATTATTAATAAAACGCGCGCGGGTGAACGAAATCAGGAGGGTTCGGACAAAAAGTCGAGGCGCCCGACGGCGTCGCGGTGCCCTAGCCCGCTTCGATTTTCGCGCGGTCTTCCGGCTCGCCGAAGAAGGTCTCGAAGAAGAAGGCGTCCAGGAGAGGTTGTCGATGCGCCGGGACTCCCGCCGCTCGACGGGGACGCCTTCGAACTTCGAAGCGGGGCCGCCGCTCGACTCGCTCCCGACCGAGCTGCACGGAGCGAGGTTCGAGAGCGAATTTTCGGCGAACCGAAAGAGCCAGGGCGATGCCGCTCGGGACGCTGACGGACGGTACCGGCCGCCTTCCCGGAGACCCCCGGACGCCGCTCCCCGACGACGGAAGGGAGTCCTGCGGCGCCACAAAGAGGAGAACGCGCCGGCCGAGATCTAGATTCTCGGGAAGTTCGAGGCCCTCGGCGGGCCCGGCGGCCCTTCCGTCGAACGCCGGCTCGACGATCCGACGGCCCGGTGTTTCTCCTCGGCGAGTGCGAAAGGTGATCGCCGTAACTCGAAAGACGCGGGCGTCGCCGCCGCCGGAACGCGAGGGCGGCGAACACCAAAGCGCCATGTACGAGGCCGTCGAGGAGGATTGAAAATTTCGAGCGATTTCTATTGCCGGTACGAGCGCTCGCAGTTGGTTATCGGCGAGCTTGCTCGCGCTCGCGATTCATTCTCTTTCTGCCCGAAAGCGAGGTTCGCTGCTTTACTTACAGTTTACAGCCGCGGGTTGCGCGAAGAACGAGTGAAGTTGTTAAAAAGTTTAAGTGAGTTATTAGTTCGAGAGTTTAGTGTGTGCGCGATGGCAGATTCGGCAACGGCATCCCCGGCAGCGGCGTCGGCGGCCGCCGCCTCCACGCCCGCTTCGTCGAAGAAATCCGCGAAGAAGGGCGCCAAGGCCGGAGGGGCCCGCGCGAAGCCCAACCACCCTCGCACCTCCGAGATGGTGAACAACGCGATCAAGAGCCTCAAGGAGAGAGGCGGCTCGTCACTTCAGGCGATCAAGAAGTACGTCGCCGCCAACTACAAGGTGGACGCCGAGAAGCTGTCGCCGTTCATCAAGAAGTACCTGAAATCGGCGGTCGCGTCCGGAGCTCTCGTTCAAACCAAAGGTAAGGGCGCTTCGGGCTCTTTCAAGCTGAGCGGCGGCGCCGCCGGAGGCGGTTCCGCCAAGCAGTCGGACAAGAAGAGCTCAGCCGCGACCCCCAAGAAGGCGGCGGGCAGGAAGCCGGGCTCCGGAAGGCCTAAGGGCTCGACGGCCGCCAAGAAAGCCGCCAAGCCGAAGAAGGCCGCCGACAAGAAACCTAAAGGTAAGAAGGCAGCCGCCGCTTCCCCGTCCGCCGCCGCCGAGAAGAAGGCCGCCAAGCCCAAGTCCCCCTCGAAGGCGAAAAAGACTACCAAAGTGCCCACGAAGAAGCCGAAAGCGCCGAAACCCAAGAAGGCGAAGGCCCCCGCCAAGGCGGCCTCCCCCAAGAAGGCAGCAGCGAAAAAGAAGTAATGCGTCGCCGTCCACACACCACCACCGGCCGGCCTCCAGCAGCCAGGATCCTGCTTCCGACGACGTGCCGCCGCGACGCGGCATTAAAATGGCCCTTTTCAGGGCCACAAATATTTTTACAAAAAGAATTTTCGACAGACGTCGAGTTCCGCTGGTGTTAACGAGCACCGCAAAATCATTTGCTTAATATTATTGTAATGCAGCTGCGAGGGGCTGCCGGCTAGCTCTCCTCTCATTACAATAAGGTCAAGGCACAATTTTTGAATTTCAACGTAATCACACCGATTCGATGAAGCTAACGAATGAGGTTTAGAGCATCGACGATATTTTAATTAAAGTTAAAATTAATGTAATAAATCGAAGGAGCTAATTATATTAAAAGGTAGGGAGGTTTTGCGTAACAGACATTTTAAAATTAAAAGTAACTAGGTGTGTGCAAGCTCGCATTTTCAACTGACGCGACGTTAGCCTGCCGCTTTTAACGAGCACCGCACAAATCATACTTGAAATTGTAAATACGGCGTCGCTCTGTTATTACAATTTTTTAAATAAAATATCGACGCGATCGCGCGAATTAAATCAACTCGAACGAAGGAGCTCTAGTTAGGGTTAGGGCATCGAAAACATTCTAGTTAACAAGTTAAAACGAAACTCGCGCTTTTAACAGCAAATTCAATTGAATTTTCAATTTCAAAGCAATAAACAATAGCAGCAAGAAGGTGCAAAAGAGCTAATTAAATTAAAAAGGAGGGATTAAGGTTGCAAAGAGTTTAAAATTAAAAGTAACGATGTTCGTTGTAACGTCGCCTCTTAGATATTCTTTTTTATTAGATTTTGTGGTTCTGAAAAGAACCGTTTTTTTTTCTTTTTTGGAGTATTATCGCAGGCGCGATGAAATTAAGCCCGTTCGCCTCTGATGCGTCTCGCCAGCTGTATGTCTTTGGGCATGATGGTCACCCTCTTGGCGTGGATGGCGCACAGATTGGTGTCCTCGAAGAGGCCGACCAGGTACGCCTCGCTAGCCTCCTGGAGCGCCATGACTGCGGAGCTCTGGAATCGCAGGTCGGTCTTGAAGTCCTGGGCGATCTCGCGCACCAGACGCTGGAAGGGCAGCTTGCGGATGAGGAGCTCGGTCGATTTCTGGTAGCGCCTGATCTCGCGGAGGGCGACGGTGCCGGGCCTGTAGCGATGGGGCTTCTTGACGCCGCCGGTCGCGGGAGCGCTCTTCCTCGCCGCCTTCGTAGCGAGCTGTTTGCGCGGGGCCTTGCCTCCGGTAGATTTACGAGCCGTCTGCTTGGTACGGGCCATGGCGAATCGAGAAAATAGCAAAGTTCTCCTGCGACTTGCACGGACTGAGCTGTAACGAAGATGTAACGGCCGCGAGCTCTCTATAGGTCTGGACTTTCTCAGAGTCCGTATCCATAAAACAGCCTTAGCCTTTTGGCTTTTACTGCTTGATGCTGCTTGCCTTGTGGCCTGGGATTTAATCTGTCAATATACGCCTAGGGCGTTTTTTGTGCTGTTGTTGCGTTCCAGCAACTGGTGCGATCTCTCGGATCGCCGGTGTGTTCGCATGATCAATTGCGCTGTAGAATTTTTCGCTGTTTGCCTGGACGTGGTTATGTAGCGATTCCATTCCGAGGTCGTTTGCAATGGTTTCGTTCCGGACGAACCATGGAGCTCCAGTTATTCTCCTGAGGGTGGCCGATTGAGTGGATTCGAGGCGTTTCCTGTTTGTTGCCGAGATGTATGTCATCCACGCTGGTGCTGCGTACGTCATTATGGGCCTGACGTACTGCTTATATACATTAAGCCTGGTCTTTAGTGGGAGGCCTTTGTGGCAGGCCAGGATCGGGTAGAGCATCCCCCTTGCCCGGCGAGCCTTGACGATAGTGTTCTCGGTGTGTTTTGCAAACGTCAGCCGTCGGTCAATGGTAACCCCCAGGTATTTGACCTCGTTGCTCCATGGGACGTTCCGTTGTTGGACTTGGATTGTCGGTATGTCAGTAATCCGCTTCTTCGTGAAGGCGATGGCTTCTGTTTTGTCTGAGTTGAGCTTGAGGCGCCATCTGTCATACCATCCTGGCAGTTGATCTAGTTGTGCTTGCATTCTCCTGACTGCTGCTGTTGGTATCCTGGACTTGCAATATATCATTACATCGTCCGCGTATATTGCGCATTTGACGTCTTGAGCGCAAGGGATGTCATTGATATACCCGTTGAAGAGTATAGGAGATATGCATCCGCCTTGGGGGACTCCTGCTGCGGCCGGTGTTACCTGGGATGTCCTGTCTTGTACCCGGACGACAAAGGACCTATTTGTCAGGTAACTGTGTAGCAGCTGTGTATAAGCCGCAGGTAGCCGGTGGTTGTCGGTCAGTTTGACGAGCAGTCCCTGGATCCATACTTTGTCGAAGGCCTTTTCCGTATCTAGGGATACGGCGACGGTAGTTTCTCCTCTGTTAAAGTTTTCGGCGACTTCGTCGATAACTTTGACGAGCTGGAGCGTCGTTGAGTGTTCCGCTCTGAATCCGAACTGCTCAGGACGGAACTGCAGGTGGGGGCTTAGGCGTTTTAGTAGGACCCTCTCAAATATCTTGGCCAGTGCTGGTAATAACGATATGGGCCTGTAGTTATTGGGCTCCGTTTTGCGTTTTCCTGGCTTAGGAAGCATGATTATGACGGCACGCTTCCATGGGCCGGGAAAATGACGTAGCGCAATTATCCCGTTGAAAACTCGTGTGATGTGAGCCAGGGTCGTCTTTGGGATGTTTTGCAAAGCCGCATAGGATATTCCGTCTATTCCGGGGGCTTTGTGGCGGCTCTGGTGTAGTATAGTGCTCTTGACTTCATTTGGCGGGATAAACGGGATGTGTTCCCCTGGTTCCGCATGTAATATGCCTTGGAGTTGAATGTTAACTCTCCTGGTATGTTCTTCGTCGGCGGAATCGTTGGGCATGAAGTTCCTCTGGAGGGTGGTGGCGAAGATGTTGGCTTGTTCCTGAGGGTCGTAGGAGGGTCCGTTAGGTCCTTCTATCGGGCACGGGGGGCCATCTTTGCGCTTCAGCGCCCTGTTCAGTTGATATGTGTTTCCAGCCCGCTGCAGGGTGTTGCTTACATGTTGATCCCAGCCTTCGTTGTAGAAGTCCTTGAGAGCTTGTTTCAAGGTCTCCTGTTTGCTGTTTAGAAGGCGCTTGATGGCTGGGTCCCTGGTGAGCTGCCATCTTCGCACCAGCCTCCGTTTCTCTTTGATTGCCGCTTTTAAGTATGGGGGCAGTTTTTGGGCCTTGTTATTGCAGTCTCGGATTTGTGTTGCATCCTCGAGAGCCTCCGTTATGCGTCGCGTGAGATTCTGGACGCAGTTGTTGATGTCCTCAGGAGTGTTAATGTTTGGATTGCCGTCTTTAATGGTACGCTGCAGGTTTTCATTGAAACGACGCCAGTTTGTAATGCGGCGTGTTGTGCGTCGAGGCCTATCTTGGTTGGGATCTATGTCCATCTCAATGAGTAGCGGTAAATGGTCGGAACTTAGATCTTCCACTGTTTCCAGGGAGTAGTGGAACGGTAGATTTTTTATTATCATTACGTCCAGCACGTCAGGTTGGTATTGGGGGTTCCCTGGGATGTGGGTTGGTGCACCTGGACCCACGACTTCGTAGTTTTTGCCAGTTGTATGGGTGTAGAGCCTTCGTCCTTCGGTGTTGTTCACCCTGGAGCCCCATGCTTGGTGTTTCGCATTTAAATCCCCTGCGATTAGCGTTGGGATGTTTTGGGCCATAAAGTCGTCCAAGTTTTCTGTCGTTAGAGGCCTCGACGGCTGTCGGTATGCTGATATTAGCTTTAAGTCTGTGCCGGCTATTCTTATCTGAACGCCCGTAGCCTCCAGCGTGTTTGGCTGGAGCGTGATTTGTTGTTGGAAGATTTTATTTTTCACTAAGATTGCGGTTCCTCCCTTGGTTGGTATTCCTGCCACCTGTGCTCTGTCTGTTCTGTAAGCTTGAAAGTTCGCCATCTTTAGCGGGACCCTGGCTATGAGGTGCGTCTCGTTTAACATCACCACGTCTATATTTAACGTTTTGACGAGGTTTCGCAGCTCCTGTGACTTGTTCTGGATGCCGTTGGCGTTCCAGTGGAGGATTCTAAGTGTTTTGGTTGCGGGTGTGTTATTCATTGGCTTGCTGAATAACAACTTCGCTTATTGCTGCTACCAGCAAGCCGATGATAGGCCTTCCTTCCTGGTAGGCCTTGGAAATTCTCTCTATCCACTGGACCAGCCTATCCAGGTGAATTGAAAATCCCAGGATTGAAATGTAGCCCTCTGGTGCAGCTCTGCCGCCGGATGGTGGTTTGGGCTCAGCGGCATCGGAATTGGCGCCAGTGATAGTTTTGCGCGCTTTAGTGCTTTTGGGCGCTGCAATGCTCTTGGCAGCGTTACTTTCCTTGGCCGTGGAGGCAGGTCTGGAGGCAGTAATCTTGGGGGCAGTCGCAGTTTTAGGGGCAGCAGCAAGCTTGGGGGCAGCTGCGGAGCTGGCGATGCTCTTAGGAGCCGTAGCGATTTCGTCGGCGGTCGTGGGAGTCAAGACCGCGTGGATTTCATCGGTGACCGTCTCTGTTACCCTGGCGGGTACAGGGCCGCTTGCCATGGCTGCTGCGGAGCGTTGTTTGTTTCTCCTTCCCTGGAACTGGAAGCCTTCATCTTCTTCCGTGGCCGTTGGTGGGGCAGTTGGAGCGTACTCGTTTAGTAGAGGGCCCTTTGTAGGTTCCTTCTTCCGGAGCTCTGCCTGGTATGCTGGGCATTTTCTGTAGTTGGCAGGGTGTGGGCCAGTGCAGTTTACACACGTGGCAGGTGCTTCCTGCTCCTTTTTACAGTCTTTCGCGTAATGGTTCTTTGCGCATCGCACGCAACGCGGAGCAAAGCCACAGTTCAGACTAGAATGTCCGAAGCGCTGACACGAAAAACATTGCGGAATGATGCTTTTCGATTTGAAGGCTTCAACACGCACTTTCCTGCAGTACAGGAGCTCGGTAATGCCGTAGATCGTCCTTGTGTGTGGCAGGTTTTTTAGGCACACCAGGAACGTGTTTGAGAACTGCCGTCGCTTGCCTTGCAGCTTCGTGACGTACGTCACTGTGTGGCCTCTGTCAGTCAGCTCTTCGGTGATGTCCTCGGGCTTGATACTGGAGGCTAACCCTTTTATTGCCACCTTAATTTCCCTTTCGGATGCTAGGGTATAAGTGTGGAATTCGATATGAGCTCCTTTGAGGTAGTTCTGAATTGTTCTGAACTCTGTAGGTCCGTCTGCGTATATGCGGGCTCCTTGTCCTGCCGCTCTGATGTCCAAAGGTTTTTGGAGAGCGGTTTTCAGGGCTCTCGCATGCTGCAGGAAGTTGTCCATTTTGTCTATGATGATGGGTGGCACCTTCGGTTTTGGCTTTGGAGCGGGCGGAGCTGGCGCTCCACCCGTTGCCGGTTGCTTAGTTGCCTCGCTATAACTTAGCGGGGCTGCAGAATTGTCGACCTCCATGTCGCTGTCGTCGCTACTGGAGCCACTGGTGGAGCTGCCTATCTTAAGGCGTTTGGCACCTCGAGAGGTGGTAGCGGTTTTGCCCTCTGCATCGGGCTTGGAGCGGAGCTGTTGATGAGCTGTCCGTGGTAGATCTTCCTCCGTCGTCGGCACAATGTTGATTAAGTCCTGGGCGGCGGACATGGCACTCGATGAACGTCTGTTGTCTCTTCTATGTTACTCTGCGCGACCGGAGAACCAACCGGCTAATGCCCTGGACTCCCCGGACCGCTGTAGCTCTCTAACTTTCTCCTTTCTGATTGGCTCGCTAGGCTCGATGTGCTTCGCTCGCTGCTCAGGTCGGAATGGCCGCGAGCTTTCCCGAGTTCCATTTATAGACTCTGCTTCGAGAAGGCGCACCCCATTGGCAGCACGGAGCGCCCGGGCACGCCTCTCGCGCTAGTCGAGTTGATAAAAGAGAGGAGCCCAGCGGAAAATTTTCACAGGCATTCCCAGCAACGAAGCCAGCCCGCATCGCATTCCAGTCGAACGTTCGAAGTCCGAGAGTCCGAGATCCGAGCTAAAGATGACCGGCCGCGGCAAGGGAGGTAAAGGATTGGGCAAAGGGGGCGCCAAGCGTCACCGCAAGGTGCTCCGCGACAACATCCAGGGCATCACGAAGCCTGCGATCCGTCGCCTGGCCCGACGAGGCGGCGTCAAGCGCATCTCCGGCCTCATCTACGAGGAGACCCGGGGCGTGCTGAAGGTGTTCCTCGAGAACGTCATCAGGGACGCCGTCACCTACACCGAGCACGCCAAGAGGAAGACCGTCACCGCCATGGACGTCGTGTACGCGCTGAAGCGTCAAGGCCGCACCCTGTACGGCTTCGGCGGTTAAGCGAGCTGCAAACGAAACTGCCCCGTCATCTCGCAGAAGGAATTTAAAAAAAAACGGTTCTTTTCAGAACCACAAATTTTCTCAACAAAAAGACTTATCTATCAGACGTGCGACACTTTTTTACTCTTTACTACTTCATGTAATGAGCGGCAATAACGGCCAACAAAGAGTTTGGTTTGGCCACCTTAGAAGCTTAAGAAACAAACTTGCAAATGTTCTATTGATGAGAATGCGGCCGCGCATTATTTTATTTCGTTTCTAAGCATTTCATTAATAATTTGTTGTAAAATTAAACGAAGGAAGTCCGAAAGTTGAAAAACGCAACAGTCCGCGATTGATTATATGAGACTAAGCGATTACTTGTAATGTAACCGGGCAGGATCGCTTTATTTCAGTATTAATAATATTGTAGAACATTAAATCTAATAAATAGGAATAACGTCTGTAAGAGGCATTCTTTTTGAAAGAGAATTTGTGGCCCTGAGAAGGGCCGGTTTTTTTTTTCTTGCTCATCGTTTGTTCGAATTTAAGCCTTCTTTTCAGTTTTCTTGGGCAACAGAACCGCCTGGATGTTCGGCAGGACGCCGCCCTGGGCGATCGTGACTCCGGAGAGCAGCTTGTTCAGCTCCTCGTCGTTCCTTATCGCCAGCTGGAGATGGCGGGGGATGATGCGGGTCTTCTTGTTGTCGCGGGCCGCGTTGCCGGCCAACTCGAGAACTTCGGCGGCGAGGTACTCCATGACGGCGGCCAGGTAGACGGGCGCCCCGGCGCCGACGCGCTCCGCGTAGTTGCCCTTCCTGAGGAGCCTGTGTATTCTGCCGACGGGGAACTGGAGGCCGGCACGGCTGGAGCGGGACTTCGCCTTTCCCTTGACCTTTCCTCCCTTACCGCGTCCGGACATTGTTCTAGTACGATCGGAATATAAGCAGCAGATGCGATAGAACGAGAAGTCGACGGTGTATTGAAGCAGGCAGGCCGGCGCGCAACGAATTTATAGGGAACCGCGTTTGCCAATCGGGGCTCGGGAGTCTCGCTGGGTGGAGCCTACAAGAATTAGACCGAGACTACAAAACAGGGCTCATTTCGGCTGCGGTTTCATTCCGATATTAAATCTCGAGTCGAATCAACAAGACCGCAGTCGCAGTCGCAGTCGAAGTCGAAGTTCGAAAGGATCACAGCAAACCTATTCTATCTATCGCAGCCATGCCACCCAAGACCAGCGGAAAAGCAGCAAAGAAGGCCGGAAAGGCGCAGAAGAACATCTCGAAGGGCGACAAGAAAAAGAAGCGCAGGAGGAAGGAGAGCTACGCCATCTACATCTACAAGGTGCTGAAGCAGGTGCATCCCGACACCGGCATCTCCAGCAAGGCGATGAGCATCATGAACAGCTTCGTCAACGACATCTTCGAGCGCATCGCCGCCGAGGCCTCCCGCCTGGCGCACTACAACAAGCGTTCGACCATCACGAGCCGGGAGATCCAAACGGCCGTCAGGCTTCTGTTGCCCGGCGAGCTGGCGAAGCACGCCGTGAGCGAAGGAACCAAGGCCGTCACCAAGTACACCAGCTCGAAGTAAGAAGCCGAAGGCGAAGCTCCGCTCCTCCGGGCGGAAGTTGCAGCTCTAAAAAAAAAAAACGGTTCTTTTCAGAACCACAATCCACCTCGCAAAAAGAATATATCTCGCTAGACGTTAAATTTAAAAAGTCGGTCGAAAGGCGAAAAGCCAAACGACGATCGAACACCGGTAAAATTGAACTTTAGAAATGAATATTTTAATCTCCTTCTCGCGCCCGACGGGCTTTCTGTTTTTATCGCTCCGCGTGCGTGCGAGTTTCGTGTTTCGTCTTGCACAGCTGATTGCAAATAAAACTGGGTCAAGTGTCGAGACTACTCTTTGCGTTTTTAATAACTAGTGAAAATGGCTGTAACTTATATTTCCGTACGTCGACTACATAAGGTATTATTAAAAAGAAAGAAGCATAAGAAAAAGGAACATAATTACGAGTATTTAATATCTATTTTATTGTGCATCATATTGCATATCAGCTGACCCAGTTTTATTTGCAATCGGCTGTGTACATGTAATAAATACGGCGCCGTTTGTTTTGCTTGCGCTCGCATCTTTCGCTATTCTCGGACTTCGGCCGTTGGCCCGCTCGATATTTGAAATTGTTTGAGGTGTCAATGAGAGAGCTTGTGCGACGCCCAATTTCAGTTTTCGAGATGACACGGGTTGGGTATGTGCATACGCGCTTTGAAGGATTTTTAAAAAAGTTACCCCGAACCGGCTTCGAACTCGCTACCTGCCTAACGCCCGCCGGATTCGTTTCTTTCTCTGTCGCTCGCGCATGCAAATCTCGTTTTCCTTTTTAGTGCCTCGGACCCGCGTACATCATCTGCTCCTTGCAGCTCGAACAAATAAACGCGTTCGGTCTCTCACTCTTACGCACGCACGCACACACACACTCATACTCTCTCTGTCTTTCTGCCTCTCTCTCTCTCTCTCTCTCTCTCTCTCTCTCTCTCTCTCTCTCTCTCTCGCTCTGCGTGGCACAATGGGTTTTATCGAACAGCAGGCGAATTATCCGAATTCGCCGACGAGTTTCGTGTTTCATCTTGTAGTATTGCTACAGAGAAAAAAGACTAGGACAAGTAACAAATCTAGAAGCCACTAATTTCTATTATTTTAGTTGATGAAATGACAAATAGGTATAATCCCATCTTTTGAAACTAAACTCGTTCTAGGTTTTACTGGGAGAGTGACGCTTTGAAATCATTTGTTACCAATAGTGCATTAACGTACGGCGCCTTTTGTTTTGCTTGCGCTCGCATCTTTCGCAATTCTCGGACTTCGGCCGTTGGCCCGCTCGATATTTAAATTTTTTTATGTGCACGTTGCTCTTGCTATCGAATTTGTCAGAGGGAGAGCTTATGCGACGCCCAATTTCATTTTTCGAGATGACACGGGTTAGGTATGTGCATACGCACTTCGATGGATTTTTTAAAAAGTTGCCCCGAACCGGCTTCGAACTCGCTACCTACCTAACTCTCGTCCGAGCATTTCTTTCTCTGTCGCTCTCGCACGCAAATCTAGTGTTCGATTTTGCTGCCTCTAACCCGCGCCCAGTGCTTGCGTCGGCTGCTCCCTGCTACTCGGCCTAAAACGTTCGATCTCTCTCTCTCCATCTGCTTCGCACACCGATAAGGCCCATATCGGTTTTATCGTCCGATCAGCCGAATTCTCAGAATTCGCGGGCGAGTTTCGAGGCCGTTTGGATCGCTTGCTTAAAGACTTTTAATATCAAAGCCGATGTCCTTTCTTACGTTGTCTTGTAAAGAAATAACTCTCTCTTAGTTTTTCCCATATAAAAAAAACCCGTGTTTCATATGGATCCTTTGTTTTTCGATCTTCTCTTACGTTTTAATAAAATAAAAAACACTCTTTTTTCATATGGATCTTATGTTTCTTCAATATTTTCTTTAAAAAAACTCTTTTCACGTGTATCTTATGTTTTTATATTTTTTATTTCGTTTTAGTTTAAAAAAGAATTCTATTTTCATATGGATCTTGTGTTTTTTTAATCTTTTCTAGCGTTTTAGTTTAAAAAAACTCTTTTTTCATATGGATCTTTTGTTTTTTTAATCTTTTCTTACGTTTCAGTTTTAAAAAACTCTTTTTTCATATGGATCTTTTGTTTTTTAAATCTTTTCTAGCGTTTTAGTTTAAAAAAACTCTTTTTTCATATGGATCTTTTGTTTTTTTAATCTTTTCATACGTTTCAGTTTTAAAAAACTCTTTTTTCATATGGATCTTTTGTTTTTTAAATCTTTTCTAGCGTTTTAGTTTAAAAAAACTCTTTTTTCATATGGATCTTTGGTTTTTTTAATCTTTTCTTACGTTTCAGTTTTAAAAACTCCTTTTTCATATGGATCTTTTGTTTTTTAAATCTTTTCTAGCGTTTTAGTTTAAAAAAACTCTTTTTTCATATGGATCTTTTGTTTTTTTAATCTTTTCTTACGTTTCAGTTTTAAAAAACTCTTTTTTCATATGGATCTTTTGTTTTTTAAATCTTTTCTAGCGTTTTAGTTTAAAAAAACTCTTTTTTCATATGGATCTTTTGTTTTTTTAATCTTTTCTTACGTTTCAGTTTAAAAAAACTCTTTTTTCATATGGATCTTTTGTTTTTTTAATCTTTTCTTACGTTTCAGTTTTAAAAACTCTTTTTTCATATGGATCTTTTGTTTTTTAAATCTTTTCTAGCGTTTTAGTTTAAAAAAACTCTTTTTTCATATGGATCTTTTGTTTTTTTAATCTTTTCATACGTTTCAGTTTTAAAAAACTCTTTTTTCATATGGATCTTTTGTTTTTTAAATCTTTTCTAGCGTTTTAGTTTAAAAAAACTCTTTTTTCATATGGATCTTTTGTTTTTTAAATCTTTTCTAGCGTTTTAGTTTAA
Organism: Agriotes lineatus; assembly: GCA_940337035.1. Taxonomy (NCBI): domain Eukaryota; kingdom Metazoa; phylum Arthropoda; class Insecta; order Coleoptera; family Elateridae; genus Agriotes; species Agriotes lineatus. Next base: position 136,752 of record CALNHX010001007.1, read on the forward strand.
AAAAACTCTTTTTTCATATGGATCTTTTGTTTTTTTAATCTTTTCTTACGTTTCAGTTTAAAAGAACTCTTTTTTTATGTGGATCTTTTGTTTTTTTAATCTTTTCTTACGTTTCGGTTTAAAAGAACTATTTTTTTATGTGGATCTTTCGCTTTTTTAATCTTTTCTAACGTTTTATTTTAAAGCACCTCTTTATTCATATGGATCTTTTTTTTAACCTTTTCTTAAGTTTCAGTTTAAAAAAACGCTTTTTTCAAATGGTTCTTTCGTTTTTTAAATCTTTTCCTACGTTTTAGTTTAGAAAAACTCTTTTTTCATATGTATCTTTTGTTTTTTTTAATCTTTTCTAACGTTTTAGTTTTAAAAAAACTCTTTTTTCATATGGATCTTTGGTTTTTTTTAAACTTTTCTAACGTTTTAGTTTAAAAAAACTCTTTTTTTATATGGATCTTTCGTTTTTTTAATCTTTTCTAACTTTTTATTTTAAAGAAACTCTTTATTCATATGGATCTTTTTTTTAACCTTTTCTTACGTTTTAAAAAGGCGCTTCTTCATACGGATCTTTCGTTTTTTAAATATTCTCTTACGTTACCAATAGTCGTGCGAACATAACAACAAAGAAGATTGGAATTATAATGCAGAACTAAGAGTAAACGAGAGCCGACTCCGGCATCTAACAAACTATTTACATGTATCTATGCTTACAGAATGTCAGCCTAAAAAGTGAGTTTTAGCGTGAAAAGGTCCTCATCCGTTTCAAAAATCAATCTCGAAGAAGCAAGAGGTCACAAAAAAGTGACAACGGCACGCGGTGTTCCCAAGCGGTCACCCATCCAAGTACTGACCGCGCCCGACATTGCTTAACTTCGGTGATCGGACGAGAACCGGTGCTTTCAATGTGGTATGGCCGTTGTCTGTAATCTTACTCATTATCCGGGCTTAAGAGGAGCTTTAATGACTTTAACGACTTCTATTGGGAATAGCCCTATGGCCCGAATAAAAATCGAAAAGCAAATGCGCGAAGGAAAATGGGCGCCTCGCGCTTGCCATCCGGTCAGAATTTATTGTCCGAGCCGAACACAATTTTATTTAAAAAAAAAAATCGCTGCAAACCTTGGTCTATTACGATTGCAGCGGATTGATAACAGCGACAGGGCTCAGTTATTTAAAAATTAAATATAAATCTATTACGATAATGGAAAATCTTTATTTCGATTTCTGTTTATCCCTTATTAGGAATATGATTAACCGCGTTTCTGGGCAAAAAATTAGGCCGTTGTAAATTAATACCAACAGCGTCGGCAAATCTTACACGCAGCAGAGCGTTATCTTTAATAGGAACGCGGGCCCATAAATTTAATTCGTCGACAGGAAGTGTAACATCAACAAGCAGACCGATCTCGGATTTCGCGTATTCTGCAAGCTCACAATTTTTGCAAGTAGGTGCTCGGTATGAAAAAGCTATTGATGTAATGTGTAATTATTAATAAAACGCGCGCGGGTGAACGAAAGCAGGAGGGTTCGGACAAAAAGTCGAGGCGCCCGACGGCGTCGCGGTGCCCTAGCCCGCTTCGATTTTCGCGCGGTCTTCCGGCTCGCCGAAGAAGGTCTCGAAGAAGAAGGCGTCCAGGAGAGGTTGTCGATGCGCCGGGACTCCCGCCGCTCGACGGGGACGCCTTCGAACTTCGAAGCGGGGCCGCCGCTCGACTCGCTCCCGACCGAGCTGCACGGAGCGAGGTTCGAGAGCGAATTTTCGGCGAACCGAAAGAGCCAGGGCGATGCCGCTCGGGACGCTGACGGACGGTACCGGCCGCCTTCCCGGAGACCCCCGGACGCCGCTCCCCGACGACGGAAGGGAGTCCTGCGGCGCCACAAAGAGGAGAACGCGCCGGCCGAGATCTAGATTCTCGGGAAGTTCGAGGCCCTCGGCGGGCCCGGCGGCCCTTCCGTCGAACGCCGGCTCGACGATCCGACGGCCCGGTGTTTCTCCTCGGCGAGTGCGAAAGGTGATCGCCGTAACTCGAAAGACGCGGGCGTCGCCGCCGCCGGAACGCGAGGGCGGCGAACACCAAAGCGCCATGTACGAGGCCGTCGAGGAGGATTGAAAATTTCGAGCGATTTCTATTGCCGGTACGAGCGCTCGCAGTTGGTTATCGGCGAGCTTGCTCGCGCTCGCGATTCATTCTCTTTCTGCCCGAAAGCGAGGTTCGCTGCTTTACTTACAGTTTACAGCCGCGGGTTGCGCGAAGAACGAGTGAAGTTGTTAAAAAGTTTAAGTGAGTTATTAGTTCGAGAGTTTAGTGTGTGCGCGATGGCAGATTCGGCAACGGCATCCCCGGCAGCGGCGTCGGCGGCCGCCGCCTCCACGCCCGCTTCGTCGAAGAAATCCGCGAAGAAGGGCGCCAAGGCCGGAGGGGCCCGCGCGAAGCCCAACCACCCTCGCACCTCCGAGATGGTGAACAACGCGATCAAGAGCCTCAAGGAGAGAGGCGGCTCGTCACTTCAGGCGATCAAGAAGTACGTCGCCGCCAACTACAAGGTGGACGCCGAGAAGCTGTCGCCGTTCATCAAGAAGTACCTGAAATCGGCGGTCGCGTCCGGAGCTCTCGTTCAAACCAAAGGTAAGGGCGCTTCGGGCTCTTTCAAGCTGAGCGGCGGCGCCGCCGGAGGCGGTTCCGCCAAGCAGTCGGACAAGAAGAGCTCAGCCGCGACCCCCAAGAAGGCGGCGGGCAGGAAGCCGGGCTCCGGAAGGCCTAAGGGCTCGACGGCCGCCAAGAAAGCCGCCAAGCCGAAGAAGGCCGCCGACAAGAAACCTAAAGGTAAGAAGGCAGCCGCCGCTTCCCCGTCCGCCGCCGCCGAGAAGAAGGCCGCCAAGCCCAAGTCCCCCTCGAAGGCGAAAAAGACTACCAAAGTGCCCACGAAGAAGCCGAAAGCGCCGAAACCCAAGAAGGCGAAGGCCCCCGCCAAGGCGGCCTCCCCCAAGAAGGCAGCAGCGAAAAAGAAGTAATGCGTCGCCGTCCACACACCACCACCGGCCGGCCTCCAGCAGCCAGGATCCTGCTTCCGACGACGTGCCGCCGCGACGCGGCATTAAAATGGCCCTTTTCAGGGCCACAAATATTTTTACAAAAAGAATTTTCGACAGACGTCGAGTTCCGCTGGTGTTAACGAGCACCGCAAAATCATTTGCTTAATATTATTGTAATGCAGCTGCGAGGGGCTGCCGGCTAGCTCTCCTCTCATTACAATAAGGTCAAGGCACAATTTTTGAATTTCAACGTAATCACACCGATTCGATGAAGCTAACGAATGAGGTTTAGAGCATCGACGATATTTTAATTAAAGTTAAAATTAATGTAATAAATCGAAGGAGCTAATTATATTAAAAGGTAGGGAGGTTTTGCGTAACAGACATTTTAAAATTAAAAGTAACTAGGTGTGTGCAAGCTCGCATTTTCAACTGACGCGACGTTAGCCTGCCGCTTTTAACGAGCACCGCACAAATCATACTTGAAATTGTAAATACGGCGTCGCTCTGTTATTACAATTTTTTAAATAAAATATCGACGCGATCGCGCGAATTAAATCAACTCGAACGAAGGAGCTCTAGTTAGGGTTAGGGCATCGAAAACATTCTAGTTAACAAGTTAAAACGAAACTCGCGCTTTTAACAGCAAATTCAATTGAATTTTCAATTTCAAAGCAATAAACAATAGCAGCAAGAAGGTGCAAAAGAGCTAATTAAATTAAAAAGGAGGGATTAAGGTTGCAAAGAGTTTAAAATTAAAAGTAACGATGTTCGTTGTAACGTCGCCTCTTAGATATTCTTTTTTATTAGATTTTGTGGTTCTGAAAAGAACCGTTTTTTTTTCTTTTTTGGAGTTTTATCGCAGGCGCGATGAAATTAAGCCCGTTCGCCTCTGATGCGTCTCGCCAGCTGTATGTCTTTGGGCATGATGGTCACCCTCTTGGCGTGGATGGCGCACAGATTGGTGTCCTCGAAGAGGCCGACCAGGTACGCCTCGCTAGCCTCCTGGAGCGCCATGACTGCGGAGCTCTGGAATCGCAGGTCGGTCTTGAAGTCCTGGGCGATCTCGCGCACCAGACGCTGGAAGGGCAGCTTGCGGATGAGGAGCTCGGTCGATTTCTGGTAGCGCCTGATCTCGCGGAGGGCGACGGTGCCGGGCCTGTAGCGATGGGGCTTCTTGACGCCGCCGGTCGCGGGAGCGCTCTTCCTCGCCGCCTTCGTAGCGAGCTGTTTGCGCGGGGCCTTGCCTCCGGTAGATTTACGAGCCGTCTGCTTGGTACGGGCCATGGCGAATCGAGAAAATAGCAAAGTTCTCCTGCGACTTGCACGGACTGAGCTGTAACGAAGATGTAACGGCCGCGAGCTTTCCCGAGTTCCATTTATAGACTCTGCTTCGAGAAGGCGCACCCCATTGGCAGCACGGAGCGCCCGGGCACGCCTCTCGCGCTAGTCGAGTTGATAAAAGAGAGGAGCCCAGCGGAAAATTTTCACAGGCATTCCCAGCAACGAAGCCAGCCCGCATCGCATTCCAGTCGAACGTTCGAAGTCCGAGAGTCCGAGATCCGAGCTAAAGATGACCGGCCGCGGCAAGGGAGGTAAAGGATTGGGCAAAGGGGGCGCCAAGCGTCACCGCAAGGTGCTCCGCGACAACATCCAGGGCATCACGAAGCCTGCGATCCGTCGCCTGGCCCGACGAGGCGGCGTCAAGCGCATCTCCGGCCTCATCTACGAGGAGACCCGGGGCGTGCTGAAGGTGTTCCTCGAGAACGTCATCAGGGACGCCGTCACCTACACCGAGCACGCCAAGAGGAAGACCGTCACCGCCATGGACGTCGTGTACGCGCTGAAGCGTCAAGGCCGCACCCTGTACGGCTTCGGCGGTTAAGCGAGCTGCAAACGAAACTGCCCCGTCATCTCGCAGAAGGAATTTAAAAAAAAACGGTTCTTTTCAGAACCACAAATTTTCTCAACAAAAAGACTTATCTATCAGACGTGCGACACTTTTTTACTCTTTACTACTTCATGTAATGAGCGGCAATAACGGCCAACAAAGAGTTTGGTTTGGCCACCTTAGAAGCTTAAGAAACAAACTTGCAAATGTTCTATTGATGAGAATGCGGCCGCGCATTATTTTATTTCGTTTCTAAGCATTTCATTAATAATTTGTTGTAAAATTAAACGAAGGAAGTCCGAAAGTTGAAAAACGCAACAGTCCGCGATTGATTATATGAGACTAAGCGATTACTTGTAATGTAACCGGGCAGGATCGCTTTATTTCAGTATTAATAATATTGTAGAACATTAAATCTAATAAATAGGAATAACGTCTGTAAGAGGCATTCTTTTTGAAAGAGAATTTGTGGCCCTGAGAAGGGCCGGTTTTTTTTTTCTTGCTCATCGTTTGTTCGAATTTAAGCCTTCTTTTCAGTTTTCTTGGGCAACAGAACCGCCTGGATGTTCGGCAGGACGCCGCCCTGGGCGATCGTGACTCCGGAGAGCAGCTTGTTCAGCTCCTCGTCGTTCCTTATCGCCAGCTGGAGATGGCGGGGGATGATGCGGGTCTTCTTGTTGTCGCGGGCCGCGTTGCCGGCCAACTCGAGAACTTCGGCGGCGAGGTACTCCATGACGGCGGCCAGGTAGACGGGCGCCCCGGCGCCGACGCGCTCCGCGTAGTTGCCCTTCCTGAGGAGCCTGTGTATTCTGCCGACGGGGAACTGGAGGCCGGCACGGCTGGAGCGGGACTTCGCCTTTCCCTTGACCTTTCCTCCCTTACCGCGTCCGGACATTGTTCTAGTACGATCGGAATATAAGCAGCAGATGCGATAGAACGAGAAGTCGACGGTGTATTGAAGCAGGCAGGCCGGCGCGCAACGAATTTATAGGGAACCGCGTTTGCCAATCGGGGCTCGGGAGTCTCGCTGGGTGGAGCCTACAAGAATTAGACCGAGACTACAAAACAGGGCTCATTTCGGCTGCGGTTTCATTCCGATATTAAATCTCGAGTCGAATCAACAAGACCGCAGTCGCAGTCGCAGTCGAAGTCGAAGTTCGAAAGGATCACAGCAAACCTATTCTATCTATCGCAGCCATGCCACCCAAGACCAGCGGAAAAGCAGCAAAGAAGGCCGGAAAGGCGCAGAAGAACATCTCGAAGGGCGACAAGAAAAAGAAGCGCAGGAGGAAGGAGAGCTACGCCATCTACATCTACAAGGTGCTGAAGCAGGTGCATCCCGACACCGGCATCTCCAGCAAGGCGATGAGCATCATGAACAGCTTCGTCAACGACATCTTCGAGCGCATCGCCGCCGAGGCCTCCCGCCTGGCGCACTACAACAAGCGTTCGACCATCACGAGCCGGGAGATCCAAACGGCCGTCAGGCTTCTGTTGCCCGGCGAGCTGGCGAAGCACGCCGTGAGCGAAGGAACCAAGGCCGTCACCAAGTACACCAGCTCGAAGTAAGAAGCCGAAGGCGAAGCTCCGCTCCTCCGGGCGGAAGTTGCAGCTCTAAAAAAAAAAAACGGTTCTTTTCAGAACCACAATCCACCTCGCAAAAAGAATATATCTCGCTAGACGTTAAATTTAAAAAGTCGGTCGAAAGGCGAAAAGCCAAACGACGATCGAACACCGGTAAAATTGAACTTTAGAAATGAATATTTTAATCTCCTTCTCGCGCCCGACGGGCTTTCTGTTTTTATCGCTCCGCGTGCGTGCGAGTTTCGTGTTTCGTCTTGCACAGCTGATTGCAAATAAAACTGGGTCAAGTGTCGAGACTACTCTTTGCGTTTTTAATAACTAGTGAAAATGGCTGTAACTTATATTTCCGTACGTCGACTACATAAGGTATTATTAAAAAGAAAGAAGCATAAGAAAAAGGAACATAATTACGAGTATTTAATATCTATTTTATTGTGCATCATATTGCATATCAGCTGACCCAGTTTTATTTGCAATCGGCTGTGTACATGTAATAAATACGGCGCCGTTTGTTTTGCTTGCGCTCGCATCTTTCGCTATTCTCGGACTTCGGCCGTTGGCCCGCTCGATATTTGAAATTGTTTGAGGTGTCAATGAGAGAGCTTGTGCGACGCCCAATTTCAGTTTTCGAGATGACACGGGTTGGGTATGTGCATACGCGCTTTGAAGGATTTTTAAAAAAGTTACCCCGAACCGGCTTCGAACTCGCTACCTGCCTAACGCCCGCCGGATTCGTTTCTTTCTCTGTCGCTCGCGCATGCAAATCTCGTTTTCCTTTTTAGTGCCTCGGACCCGCGTACATCATCTGCTCCTTGCAGCTCGAACAAATAAACGCGTTCGGTCTCTCACTCTTACGCACGCACGCACACACACACTCATACTCTCTCTGTCTTTCTGCCTCTCTCTCTCTCTCTCTCTCTCTCTCTCTCTCTCTCTCTCTCTCTCTCTCTCGCTCTGCGTGGCACAATGGGTTTTATCGAACAGCAGGCGAATTATCCGAATTCGCCGACGAGTTTCGTGTTTCATCTTGTAGTATTGCTACAGAGAAAAAAGACTAGGACAAGTAACAAATCTAGAAGCCACTAATTTCTATTATTTTAGTTGATGAAATGACAAATAGGTATAATCCCATCTTTTGAAACTAAACTCGTTCTAGGTTTTACTGGGAGAGTGACGCTTTGAAATCATTTGTTACCAATAGTGCATTAACGTACGGCGCCTTTTGTTTTGCTTGCGCTCGCATCTTTCGCAATTCTCGGACTTCGGCCGTTGGCCCGCTCGATATTTAAATTTTTTTATGTGCACGTTGCTCTTGCTATCGAATTTGTCAGAGGGAGAGCTTATGCGACGCCCAATTTCATTTTTCGAGATGACACGGGTTAGGTATGTGCATACGCACTTCGATGGATTTTTTAAAAAGTTGCCCCGAACCGGCTTCGAACTCGCTACCTACCTAACTCTCGTCCGAGCATTTCTTTCTCTGTCGCTCTCGCACGCAAATCTAGTGTTCGATTTTGCTGCCTCTAACCCGCGCCCAGTGCTTGCGTCGGCTGCTCCCTGCTACTCGGCCTAAAACGTTCGATCTCTCTCTCTCCATCTGCTTCGCACACCGATAAGGCCCATATCGGTTTTATCGTCCGATCAGCCGAATTCTCAGAATTCGCGGGCGAGTTTCGAGGCCGTTTGGATCGCTTGCTTAAAGACTTTTAATATCAAAGCCGATGTCCTTTCTTACGTTGTCTTGTAAAGAAATAACTCTCTCTTAGTTTTTCCCATATAAAAAAAACCCGTGTTTCATATGGATCCTTTGTTTTTCGATCTTCTCTTACGTTTTAATAAAATAAAAAACACTCTTTTTTCATATGGATCTTATGTTTCTTCAATATTTTCTTTAAAAAAACTCTTTTCACGTGTATCTTATGTTTTTATATTTTTTATTTCGTTTTAGTTTAAAAAAGAATTCTATTTTCATATGGATCTTGTGTTTTTTTAATCTTTTCTAGCGTTTTAGTTTAAAAAAACTCTTTTTTCATATGGATCTTTTGTTTTTTTAATCTTTTCTTACGTTTCAGTTTTAAAAAACTCTTTTTTCATATGGATCTTTTGTTTTTTAAATCTTTTCTAGCGTTTTAGTTTAAAAAAACTCTTTTTTCATATGGATCTTTTGTTTTTTTAATCTTTTCATACGTTTCAGTTTTAAAAAACTCTTTTTTCATATGGATCTTTTGTTTTTTAAATCTTTTCTAGCGTTTTAGTTTAAAAAAACTCTTTTTTCATATGGATCTTTGGTTTTTTTAATCTTTTCTTACGTTTCAGTTTTAAAAACTCCTTTTTCATATGGATCTTTTGTTTTTTAAATCTTTTCTAGCGTTTTAGTTTAAAAAAACTCTTTTTTCATATGGATCTTTTGTTTTTTTAATCTTTTCTTACGTTTCAGTTTTAAAAAACTCTTTTTTCATATGGATCTTTTGTTTTTTAAATCTTTTCTAGCGTTTTAGTTTAAAAAAACTCTTTTTTCATATGGATCTTTTGTTTTTTTAATCTTTTCTTACGTTTCAGTTTAAAAAAACTCTTTTTTCATATGGATCTTTTGTTTTTTTAATCTTTTCTTACGTTTCAGTTTTAAAAACTCTTTTTTCATATGGATCTTTTGTTTTTTAAATCTTTTCTAGCGTTTTAGTTTAAAAAAACTCTTTTTTCATATGGATCTTTTGTTTTTTTAATCTTTTCATACGTTTCAGTTTTAAAAAACTCTTTTTTCATATGGATCTTTTGTTTTTTAAATCTTTTCTAGCGTTTTAGTTTAAAAAAACTCTTTTTTCATATGGATCTTTTGTTTTTTAAATCTTTTCTAGCGTTTTAGTTTAAAAAAACTCTTTTTTCATATGGATCTTTTGTTTTTTTAATCTTTTCTTACGTTTCAGTTTAAAAGAACTCTTTTTTTATGTGGATCTTTTGTTTTTTTAATCTTTTCTTACGTTTCGGTTTAAAAGAACTATTTTTTTATGTGGATCTTTCGCTTTTTTAATCTTTTCTAACGTTTTATTTTAAAGCACCTCTTTATTCATATGGATCTTTTTTTTAACCTTTTCTTAAGTTTCAGTTTAAAAAAACGCTTTTTTCAAATGGTTCTTTCGTTTTTTAAATCTTTTCCTACGTTTTAGTTTAGAAAAACTCTTTTTTCATATGTATCTTTTGTTTTTTTTAATCTTTTCTAACGTTTTAGTTTTAAAAAAACTCTTTTTTCATATGGATCTTTGGTTTTTTTTAAACTTTTCTAACGTTTTAGTTTAAAAAAACTCTTTTTTTATATGGATCTTTCGTTTTTTTAATCTTTTCTAACTTTTTATTTTAAAGAAACTCTTTATTCATATGGATCTTTTTTTTAACCTTTTCTTACGTTTTAAAAAGGCGCTTCTTCATACGGATCTTTCGTTTTTTAAATATTCTCTTACGTTACCAATAGTCGTGCGAACATAACAACAAAGAAGATTGGAATTATAATGCAGAACTAAGAGTAAACGAGAGCCGACTCCGGCATCTAACAAACTATTTACATGTATCTATGCTTACAGAATGTCAGCCTAAAAAGTGAGTTTTAGCGTGAAAAGGTCCTCATCCGTTTCAAAAATCAATCTCGAAGAAGCAAGAGGTCACAAAAAAGTGACAACGGCACGCGGTGTTCCCAAGCGGTCACCCATCCAAGTACTGACCGCGCCCGACATTGCTTAACTTCGGTGATCGGACGAGAACCGGTGCTTTCAATGTGGTATGGCCGTTGTCTGTAATCTTACTCATTATCCGGGCTTAAGAGGAGCTTTAATGACTTTAACGACTTCTATTGGGAATAGCCCTATGGCCCGAATAAAAATCGAAAAGCAAATGCGCGAAGGAAAATGGGCGCCTCGCGCTTGCCATCCGGTCAGAATTTATTGTCCGAGCCGAACACAATTTTATTTAAAAAAAAAAATCGCTGCAAACCTTGGTCTATTACGATTGCAGCGGATTGATAACAGCGACAGGGCTCAGTTATTTAAAAATTAAATATAAATCTATTACGATAATGGAAAATCTTTATTTCGATTTCTGTTTATCCCTTATTAGGAATATGATTAACCGCGTTTCTGGGCAAAAAATTAGGCCGTTGTAAATTAATACCAACAGCGTCGGCAAATCTTACACGCAGCAGAGCGTTATCTTTAATAGGAACGCGGGCCCATAAATTTAATTCGTCGACAGGAAGTGTAACATCAACAAGCAGACCGATCTCGGATTTCGCGTATTCTGCAAGCTCACAATTTTTGCAAGTAGGTGCTCGGTATGAAAAAGCTATTGATGTAATGTGTAATTATTAATAAAACGCGCGCGGGTGAACGAAAGCAGGAGGGTTCGGACAAAAAGTCGAGGCGCCCGACGGCGTCGCGGTGCCCTAGCCCGCTTCGATTTTCGCGCGGTCTTCCGGCTCGCCGAAGAAGGTCTCGAAGAAGAAGGCGTCCAGGAGAGGTTGTCGATGCGCCGGGACTCCCGCCGCTCGACGGGGACGCCTTCGAACTTCGAAGCGGGGCCGCCGCTCGACTCGCTCCCGACCGAGCTGCACGGAGCGAGGTTCGAGAGCGAATTTTCGGCGAACCGAAAGAGCCAGGGCGATGCCGCTCGGGACGCTGACGGACGGTACCGGCCGCCTTCCCGGAGACCCCCGGACGCCGCTCCCCGACGACGGAAGGGAGTCCTGCGGCGCCACAAAGAGGAGAACGCGCCGGCCGAGATCTAGATTCTCGGGAAGTTCGAGGCCCTCGGCGGGCCCGGCGGCCCTTCCGTCGAACGCCGGCTCGACGATCCGACGGCCCGGTGTTTCTCCTCGGCGAGTGCGAAAGGTGATCGCCGTAACTCGAAAGACGCGGGCGTCGCCGCCGCCGGAACGCGAGGGCGGCGAACACCAAAGCGCCATGTACGAGGCCGTCGAGGAGGATTGAAAATTTCGAGCGATTTCTATTGCCGGTACGAGCGCTCGCAGTTGGTTATCGGCGAGCTTGCTCGCGCTCGCGATTCATTCTCTTTCTGCCCGAAAGCGAGGTTCGCTGCTTTACTTACAGTTTACAGCCGCGGGTTGCGCGAAGAACGAGTGAAGTTGTTAAAAAGTTTAAGTGAGTTATTAGTTCGAGAGTTTAGTGTGTGCGCGATGGCAGATTCGGCAACGGCATCCCCGGCAGCGGCGTCGGCGGCCGCCGCCTCCACGCCCGCTTCGTCGAAGAAATCCGCGAAGAAGGGCGCCAAGGCCGGAGGGGCCCGCGCGAAGCCCAACCACCCTCGCACCTCCGAGATGGTGAACAACGCGATCAAGAGCCTCAAGGAGAGAGGCGGCTCGTCACTTCAGGCGATCAAGAAGTACGTCGCCGCCAACTACAAGGTGGACGCCGAGAAGCTGTCGCCGTTCATCAAGAAGTACCTGAAATCGGCGGTCGCGTCCGGAGCTCTCGTTCAAACCAAAGGTAAGGGCGCTTCGGGCTCTTTCAAGCTGAGCGGCGGCGCCGCCGGAGGCGGTTCCGCCAAGCAGTCGGACAAGAAGAGCTCAGCCGCGACCCCCAAGAAGGCGGCGGGCAGGAAGCCGGGCTCCGGAAGGCCTAAGGGCTCGACGGCCGCCAAGAAAGCCGCCAAGCCGAAGAAGGCCGCCGACAAGAAACCTAAAGGTAAGAAGGCAGCCGCCGCTTCCCCGTCCGCCGCCGCCGAGAAGAAGGCCGCCAAGCCCAAGTCCCCCTCGAAGGCGAAAAAGACTACCAAAGTGCCCACGAAGAAGCCGAAAGCGCCGAAACCCAAGAAGGCGAAGGCCCCCGCCAAGGCGGCCTCCCCCAAGAAGGCAGCAGCGAAAAAGAAGTAATGCGTCGCCGTCCACACACCACCACCGGCCGGCCTCCAGCAGCCAGGATCCTGCTTCCGACGACGTGCCGCCGCGACGCGGCATTAAAATGGCCCTTTTCAGGGCCACAAATATTTTTACAAAAAGAATTTTCGACAGACGTCGAGTTCCGCTGGTGTTAACGAGCACCGCAAAATCATTTGCTTAATATTATTGTAATGCAGCTGCGAGGGGCTGCCGGCTAGCTCTCCTCTCATTACAATAAGGTCAAGGCACAATTTTTGAATTTCAACGTAATCACACCGATTCGATGAAGCTAACGAATGAGGTTTAGAGCATCGACGATATTTTAATTAAAGTTAAAATTAATGTAATAAATCGAAGGAGCTAATTATATTAAAAGGTAGGGAGGTTTTGCGTAACAGACATTTTAAAATTAAAAGTAACTAGGTGTGTGCAAGCTCGCATTTTCAACTGACGCGACGTTAGCCTGCCGCTTTTAACGAGCACCGCACAAATCATACTTGAAATTGTAAATACGGCGTCGCTCTGTTATTACAATTTTTTAAATAAAATATCGACGCGATCGCGCGAATTAAATCAACTCGAACGAAGGAGCTCTAGTTAGGGTTAGGGCATCGAAAACATTCTAGTTAACAAGTTAAAACGAAACTCGCGCTTTTAACAGCAAATTCAATTGAATTTTCAATTTCAAAGCAATAAACAATAGCAGCAAGAAGGTGCAAAAGAGCTAATTAAATTAAAAAGGAGGGATTAAGGTTGCAAAGAGTTTAAAATTAAAAGTAACGATGTTCGTTGTAACGTCGCCTCTTAGATATTCTTTTTTATTAGATTTTGTGGTTCTGAAAAGAACCGTTTTTTTTTCTTTTTTGGAGTTTTATCGCAGGCGCGATGAAATTAAGCCCGTTCGCCTCTGATGCGTCTCGCCAGCTGTATGTCTTTGGGCATGATGGTCACCCTCTTGGCGTGGATGGCGCACAGATTGGTGTCCTCGAAGAGGCCGACCAGGTACGCCTCGCTAGCCTCCTGGAGCGCCATGACTGCGGAGCTCTGGAATCGCAGGTCGGTCTTGAAGTCCTGGGCGATCTCGCGCACCAGACGCTGGAAGGGCAGCTTGCGGATGAGGAGCTCGGTCGATTTCTGGTAGCGCCTGATCTCGCGGAGGGCGACGGTGCCGGGCCTGTAGCGATGGGGCTTCTTGACGCCGCCGGTCGCGGGAGCGCTCTTCCTCGCCGCCTTCGTAGCGAGCTGTTTGCGCGGGGCCTTGCCTCCGGTAGATTTACGAGCCGTCTGCTTGGTACGGGCCATGGCGAATCGAGAAAATAGCAAAGTTCTCCTGCGACTTGCACGGACTGAGCTGTAACGAAGATGTAACGGCCGCGAGCTTTCCCGAGTTCCATTTATAGACTCTGCTTCGAGAAGGCGCACCCCATTGGCAGCACGGAGCGCCCGGGCACGCCTCTCGCGCTAGTCGAGTTGATAAAAGAGAGGAGCCCAGCGGAAAATTTTCACAGGCATTCCCAGCAACGAAGCCAGCCCGCATCGCATTCCAGTCGAACGTTCGAAGTCCGAGAGTCCGAGATCCGAGCTAAAGATGACCGGCCGCGGCAAGGGAGGTAAAGGATTGGGCAAAGGGGGCGCCAAGCGTCACCGCAAGGTGCTCCGCGACAACATCCAGGGCATCACGAAGCCTGCGATCCGTCGCCTGGCCCGACGAGGCGGCGTCAAGCGCATCTCCGGCCTCATCTACGAGGAGACCCGGGGCGTGCTGAAGGTGTTCCTCGAGAACGTCATCAGGGACGCCGTCACCTACACCGAGCACGCCAAGAGGAAGACCGTCACCGCCATGGACGTCGTGTACGCGCTGAAGCGTCAAGGCCGCACCCTGTACGGCTTCGGCGGTTAAGCGAGCTGCAAACGAAACTGCCCCGTCATCTCGCAGAAGGAATTTAAAAAAAAACGGTTCTTTTCAGAACCACAAATTTTCTCAACAAAAAGACTTATCTATCAGACGTGCGACACTTTTTTACTCTTTACTACTTCATGTAATGAGCGGCAATAACGGCCAACAAAGAGTTTGGTTTGGCCACCTTAGAAGCTTAAGAAACAAACTTGCAAATGTTCTATTGATGAGAATGCGGCCGCGCATTATTTTATTTCGTTTCTAAGCATTTCATTAATAATTTGTTGTAAAATTAAACGAAGGAAGTCCGAAAGTTGAAAAACGCAACAGTCCGCGATTGATTATATGAGACTAAGCGATTACTTGTAATGTAACCGGGCAGGATCGCTTTATTTCAGTATTAATAATATTGTAGAACATTAAATCTAATAAATAGGAATAACGTCTGTAAGAGGCATTCTTTTTGAAAGAGAATTTGTGGCCCTGAGAAGGGCCGGTTTTTTTTTTCTTGCTCATCGTTTGTTCGAATTTAAGCCTTCTTTTCAGTTTTCTTGGGCAACAGAACCGCCTGGATGTTCGGCAGGACGCCGCCCTGGGCGATCGTGACTCCGGAGAGCAGCTTGTTCAGCTCCTCGTCGTTCCTTATCGCCAGCTGGAGATGGCGGGGGATGATGCGGGTCTTCTTGTTGTCGCGGGCCGCGTTGCCGGCCAACTCGAGAACTTCGGCGGCGAGGTACTCCATGACGGCGGCCAGGTAGACGGGCGCCCCGGCGCCGACGCGCTCCGCGTAGTTGCCCTTCCTGAGGAGCCTGTGTATTCTGCCGACGGGGAACTGGAGGCCGGCACGGCTGGAGCGGGACTTCGCCTTTCCCTTGACCTTTCCTCCCTTACCGCGTCCGGACATTGTTCTAGTACGATCGGAATATAAGCAGCAGATGCGATAGAACGAGAAGTCGACGGTGTATTGAAGCAGGCAGGCCGGCGCGCAACGAATTTATAGGGAACCGCGTTTGCCAATCGGGGCTCGGGAGTCTCGCTGGGTGGAGCCTACAAGAATTAGACCGAGACTACAAAACAGGGCTCATTTCGGCTGCGGTTTCATTCCGATATTAAATCTCGAGTCGAATCAACAAGACCGCAGTCGCAGTCGCAGTCGAAGTCGAAGTTCGAAAGGATCACAGCAAACCTATTCTATCTATCGCAGCCATGCCACCCAAGACCAGCGGAAAAGCAGCAAAGAAGGCCGGAAAGGCGCAGAAGAACATCTCGAAGGGCGACAAGAAAAAGAAGCGCAGGAGGAAGGAGAGCTACGCCATCTACATCTACAAGGTGCTGAAGCAGGTGCATCCCGACACCGGCATCTCCAGCAAGGCGATGAGCATCATGAACAGCTTCGTCAACGACATCTTCGAGCGCATCGCCGCCGAGGCCTCCCGCCTGGCGCACTACAACAAGCGTTCGACCATCACGAGCCGGGAGATCCAAACGGCCGTCAGGCTTCTGTTGCCCGGCGAGCTGGCGAAGCACGCCGTGAGCGAAGGAACCAAGGCCGTCACCAAGTACACCAGCTCGAAGTAAGAAGCCGAAGGCGAAGCTCCGCTCCTCCGGGCGGAAGTTGCAGCTCTAAAAAAAAAAAACGGTTCTTTTCAGAACCACAATCCACCTCGCAAAAAGAATATATCTCGCTAGACGTTAAATTTAAAAAGTCGGTCGAAAGGCGAAAAGCCAAACGACGATCGAACACCGGTAAAATTGAACTTTAGAAATGAATATTTTAATCTCCTTCTCGCGCCCGACGGGCTTTCTGTTTTTATCGCTCCGCGTGCGTGCGAGTTTCGTGTTTCGTCTTGCACAGCTGATTGCAAATAAAACTGGGTCAAGTGTCGAGACTACTCTTTGCGTTTTTAATAACTAGTGAAAATGGCTGTAACTTATATTTCCGTACGTCGACTACATAAGGTATTATTAAAAAGAAAGAAGCATAAGAAAAAGGAACATAATTACGAGTATTTAATATCTATTTTATTGTGCATCATATTGCATATCAGCTGACCCAGTTTTATTTGCAATCGGCTGTGTACATGTAATAAATACGGCGCCGTTTGTTTTGCTTGCGCTCGCATCTTTCGCTATTCTCGGACTTCGGCCGTTGGCCCGCTCGATATTTGAAATTGTTTGAGGTGTCAATGAGAGAGCTTGTGCGACGCCCAATTTCAGTTTTCGAGATGACACGGGTTGGGTATGTGCATACGCGCTTTGAAGGATTTTTAAAAAAGTTACCCCGAACCGGCTTCGAACTCGCTACCTGCCTAACGCCCGCCGGATTCGTTTCTTTCTCTGTCGCTCGCGCATGCAAATCTCGTTTTCCTTTTTAGTGCCTCGGACCCGCGTACATCATCTGCTCCTTGCAGCTCGAACAAATAAACGCGTTCGGTCTCTCACTCTTACGCACGCACGCACACACACACTCATACTCTCTCTGTCTTTCTGCCTCTCTCTCTCTCTCTCTCTCTCTCTCTCTCTCTCTCTCTCTCTCTCTCTCTCGCTCTGCGTGGCACAATGGGTTTTATCGAACAGCAGGCGAATTATCCGAATTCGCCGACGAGTTTCGTGTTTCATCTTGTAGTATTGCTACAGAGAAAAAAGACTAGGACAAGTAACAAATCTAGAAGCCACTAATTTCTATTATTTTAGTTGATGAAATGACAAATAGGTATAATCCCATCTTTTGAAACTAAACTCGTTCTAGGTTTTACTGGGAGAGTGACGCTTTGAAATCATTTGTTACCAATAGTGCATTAACGTACGGCGCCTTTTGTTTTGCTTGCGCTCGCATCTTTCGCAATTCTCGGACTTCGGCCGTTGGCCCGCTCGATATTTAAATTTTTTTATGTGCACGTTGCTCTTGCTATCGAATTTGTCAGAGGGAGAGCTTATGCGACGCCCAATTTCATTTTTCGAGATGACACGGGTTAGGTATGTGCATACGCACTTCGATGGATTTTTTAAAAAGTTGCCCCGAACCGGCTTCGAACTCGCTACCTACCTAACTCTCGTCCGAGCATTTCTTTCTCTGTCGCTCTCGCACGCAAATCTAGTGTTCGATTTTGCTGCCTCTAACCCGCGCCCAGTGCTTGCGTCGGCTGCTCCCTGCTACTCGGCCTAAAACGTTCGATCTCTCTCTCTCCATCTGCTTCGCACACCGATAAGGCCCATATCGGTTTTATCGTCCGATCAGCCGAATTCTCAGAATTCGCGGGCGAGTTTCGAGGCCGTTTGGATCGCTTGCTTAAAGACTTTTAATATCAAAGCCGATGTCCTTTCTTACGTTGTCTTGTAAAGAAATAACTCTCTCTTAGTTTTTCCCATATAAAAAAAACCCGTGTTTCATATGGATCCTTTGTTTTTCGATCTTCTCTTACGTTTTAATAAAATAAAAAACACTCTTTTTTCATATGGATCTTATGTTTCTTCAATATTTTCTTTAAAAAAACTCTTTTCACGTGTATCTTATGTTTTTATATTTTTTATTTCGTTTTAGTTTAAAAAAGAATTCTATTTTCATATGGATCTTGTGTTTTTTTAATCTTTTCTAGCGTTTTAGTTTAAAAAAACTCTTTTTTCATATGGATCTTTTGTTTTTTTAATCTTTTCTTACGTTTCAGTTTTAAAAAACTCTTTTTTCATATGGATCTTTTGTTTTTTAAATCTTTTCTAGCGTTTTAGTTTAAAAAAACTCTTTTTTCATATGGATCTTTTGTTTTTTTAATCTTTTCATACGTTTCAGTTTTAAAAAACTCTTTTTTCATATGGATCTTTTGTTTTTTAAATCTTTTCTAGCGTTTTAGTTTAAAAAAACTCTTTTTTCATATGGATCTTTGGTTTTTTTAATCTTTTCTTACGTTTCAGTTTTAAAAACTCCTTTTTCATATGGATCTTTTGTTTTTTAAATCTTTTCTAGCGTTTTAGTTTAAAAAAACTCTTTTTTCATATGGATCTTTTGTTTTTTTAATCTTTTCTTACGTTTCAGTTTTAAAAAACTCTTTTTTCATATGGATCTTTTGTTTTTTAAATCTTTTCTAGCGTTTTAGTTTAAAAAAACTCTTTTTTCATATGGATCTTTTGTTTTTTTAATCTTTTCTTACGTTTCAGTTTAAAAAAACTCTTTTTTCATATGGATCTTTTGTTTTTTTAATCTTTTCTTACGTTTCAGTTTTAAAAACTCTTTTTTCATATGGATCTTTTGTTTTTTAAATCTTTTCTAGCGTTTTAGTTTAAAAAAACTCTTTTTTCATATGGATCTTTTGTTTTTTTAATCTTTTCATACGTTTCAGTTTTAAAAAACTCTTTTTTCATATGGATCTTTTGTTTTTTAAATCTTTTCTAGCGTTTTAGTTTAAAAAAACTCTTTTTTCATATGGATCTTTTGTTTTTTAAATCTTTTCTAGCGTTTTAGTTTAAAAAAACTCTTTTTTCATATGGATCTTTTGTTTTTTTAATCTTTTCTTACGTTTCAGTTTAAAAGAACTCTTTTTTTATGTGGATCTTTTGTTTTTTTAATCTTTTCTTACGTTTCGGTTTAAAAGAACTATTTTTTTATGTGGATCTTTCGCTTTTTTAATCTTTTCTAACGTTTTATTTTAAAGCACCTCTTTATTCATATGGATCTTTTTTTTAACCTTTTCTTAAGTTTCAGTTTAAAAAAACGCTTTTTTCAAATGGTTCTTTCGTTTTTTAAATCTTTTCCTACGTTTTAGTTTAGAAAAACTCTTTTTTCATATGTATCTTTTGTTTTTTTTAATCTTTTCTAACGTTTTAGTTTTAAAAAAACTCTTTTTTCATATGGATCTTTGGTTTTTTTTAAACTTTTCTAACGTTTTAGTTTAAAAAAACTCTTTTTTTATATGGATCTTTCGTTTTTTTAATCTTTTCTAACTTTTTATTTTAAAGAAACTCTTTATTCATATGGATCTTTTTTTTAACCTTTTCTTACGTTTTAAAAAGGCGCTTCTTCATACGGATCTTTCGTTTTTTAAATATTCTCTTACGTTACCAATAGTCGTGCGAACATAACAACAAAGAAGATTGGAATTATAATGCAGAACTAAGAGTAAACGAGAGCCGACTCCGGCATCTAACAAACTATTTACATGTATCTATGCTTACAGAATGTCAGCCTAAAAAGTGAGTTTTAGCGTGAAAAGGTCCTCATCCGTTTCAAAAATCAATCTCGAAGAAGCAAGAGGTCACAAAAAAGTGACAACGGCACGCGGTGTTCCCAAGCGGTCACCCATCCAAGTACTGACCGCGCCCGACATTGCTTAACTTCGGTGATCGGACGAGAACCGGTGCTTTCAATGTGGTATGGCCGTTGTCTGTAATCTTACTCATTATCCGGGCTTAAGAGGAGCTTTAATGACTTTAACGACTTCTATTGGGAATAGCCCTATGGCCCGAATAAAAATCGAAAAGCAAATGCGCGAAGGAAAATGGGCGCCTCGCGCTTGCCATCCGGTCAGAATTTATTGTCCGAGCCGAACACAATTTTATTTAAAAAAAAAAATCGCTGCAAACCTTGGTCTATTACGATTGCAGCGGATTGATAACAGCGACAGGGCTCAGTTATTTAAAAATTAAATATAAATCTATTACGATAATGGAAAATCTTTATTTCGATTTCTGTTTATCCCTTATTAGGAATATGATTAACCGCGTTTCTGGGCAAAAAATTAGGCCGTTGTAAATTAATACCAACAGCGTCGGCAAATCTTACACGCAGCAGAGCGTTATCTTTAATAGGAACGCGGGCCCATAAATTTAATTCGTCGACAGGAAGTGTAACATCAACAAGCAGACCGATCTCGGATTTCGCGTATTCTGCAAGCTCACAATTTTTGCAAGTAGGTGCTCGGTATGAAAAAGCTATTGATGTAATGTGTAATTATTAATAAAACGCGCGCGGGTGAACGAAAGCAGGAGGGTTCGGACAAAAAGTCGAGGCGCCCGACGGCGTCGCGGTGCCCTAGCCCGCTTCGATTTTCGCGCGGTCTTCCGGCTCGCCGAAGAAGGTCTCGAAGAAGAAGGCGTCCAGGAGAGGTTGTCGATGCGCCGGGACTCCCGCCGCTCGACGGGGACGCCTTCGAACTTCGAAGCGGGGCCGCCGCTCGACTCGCTCCCGACCGAGCTGCACGGAGCGAGGTTCGAGAGCGAATTTTCGGCGAACCGAAAGAGCCAGGGCGATGCCGCTCGGGACGCTGACGGACGGTACCGGCCGCCTTCCCGGAGACCCCCGGACGCCGCTCCCCGACGACGGAAGGGAGTCCTGCGGCGCCACAAAGAGGAGAACGCGCCGGCCGAGATCTAGATTCTCGGGAAGTTCGAGGCCCTCGGCGGGCCCGGCGGCCCTTCCGTCGAACGCCGGCTCGACGATCCGACGGCCCGGTGTTTCTCCTCGGCGAGTGCGAAAGGTGATCGCCGTAACTCGAAAGACGCGGGCGTCGCCGCCGCCGGAACGCGAGGGCGGCGAACACCAAAGCGCCATGTACGAGGCCGTCGAGGAGGATTGAAAATTTCGAGCGATTTCTATTGCCGGTACGAGCGCTCGCAGTTGGTTATCGGCGAGCTTGCTCGCGCTCGCGATTCATTCTCTTTCTGCCCGAAAGCGAGGTTCGCTGCTTTACTTACAGTTTACAGCCGCGGGTTGCGCGAAGAACGAGTGAAGTTGTTAAAAAGTTTAAGTGAGTTATTAGTTCGAGAGTTTAGTGTGTGCGCGATGGCAGATTCGGCAACGGCATCCCCGGCAGCGGCGTCGGCGGCCGCCGCCTCCACGCCCGCTTCGTCGAAGAAATCCGCGAAGAAGGGCGCCAAGGCCGGAGGGGCCCGCGCGAAGCCCAACCACCCTCGCACCTCCGAGATGGTGAACAACGCGATCAAGAGCCTCAAGGAGAGAGGCGGCTCGTCACTTCAGGCGATCAAGAAGTACGTCGCCGCCAACTACAAGGTGGACGCCGAGAAGCTGTCGCCGTTCATCAAGAAGTACCTGAAATCGGCGGTCGCGTCCGGAGCTCTCGTTCAAACCAAAGGTAAGGGCGCTTCGGGCTCTTTCAAGCTGAGCGGCGGCGCCGCCGGAGGCGGTTCCGCCAAGCAGTCGGACAAGAAGAGCTCAGCCGCGACCCCCAAGAAGGCGGCGGGCAGGAAGCCGGGCTCCGGAAGGCCTAAGGGCTCGACGGCCGCCAAGAAAGCCGCCAAGCCGAAGAAGGCCGCCGACAAGAAACCTAAAGGTAAGAAGGCAGCCGCCGCTTCCCCGTCCGCCGCCGCCGAGAAGAAGGCCGCCAAGCCCAAGTCCCCCTCGAAGGCGAAAAAGACTACCAAAGTGCCCACGAAGAAGCCGAAAGCGCCGAAACCCAAGAAGGCGAAGGCCCCCGCCAAGGCGGCCTCCCCCAAGAAGGCAGCAGCGAAAAAGAAGTAATGCGTCGCCGTCCACACACCACCACCGGCCGGCCTCCAGCAGCCAGGATCCTGCTTCCGACGACGTGCCGCCGCGACGCGGCATTAAAATGGCCCTTTTCAGGGCCACAAATATTTTTACAAAAAGAATTTTCGACAGACGTCGAGTTCCGCTGGTGTTAACGAGCACCGCAAAATCATTTGCTTAATATTATTGTAATGCAGCTGCGAGGGGCTGCCGGCTAGCTCTCCTCTCATTACAATAAGGTCAAGGCACAATTTTTGAATTTCAACGTAATCACACCGATTCGATGAAGCTAACGAATGAGGTTTAGAGCATCGACGATATTTTAATTAAAGTTAAAATTAATGTAATAAATCGAAGGAGCTAATTATATTAAAAGGTAGGGAGGTTTTGCGTAACAGACATTTTAAAATTAAAAGTAACTAGGTGTGTGCAAGCTCGCATTTTCAACTGACGCGACGTTAGCCTGCCGCTTTTAACGAGCACCGCACAAATCATACTTGAAATTGTAAATACGGCGTCGCTCTGTTATTACAATTTTTTAAATAAAATATCGACGCGATCGCGCGAATTAAATCAACTCGAACGAAGGAGCTCTAGTTAGGGTTAGGGCATCGAAAACATTCTAGTTAACAAGTTAAAACGAAACTCGCGCTTTTAACAGCAAATTCAATTGAATTTTCAATTTCAAAGCAATAAACAATAGCAGCAAGAAGGTGCAAAAGAGCTAATTAAATTAAAAAGGAGGGATTAAGGTTGCAAAGAGTTTAAAATTAAAAGTAACGATGTTCGTTGTAACGTCGCCTCTTAGATATTCTTTTTTATTAGATTTTGTGGTTCTGAAAAGAACCGTTTTTTTTTCTTTTTTGGAGTTTTATCGCAGGCGCGATGAAATTAAGCCCGTTCGCCTCTGATGCGTCTCGCCAGCTGTATGTCTTTGGGCATGATGGTCACCCTCTTGGCGTGGATGGCGCACAGATTGGTGTCCTCGAAGAGGCCGACCAGGTACGCCTCGCTAGCCTCCTGGAGCGCCATGACTGCGGAGCTCTGGAATCGCAGGTCGGTCTTGAAGTCCTGGGCGATCTCGCGCACCAGACGCTGGAAGGGCAGCTTGCGGATGAGGAGCTCGGTCGATTTCTGGTAGCGCCTGATCTCGCGGAGGGCGACGGTGCCGGGCCTGTAGCGATGGGGCTTCTTGACGCCGCCGGTCGCGGGAGCGCTCTTCCTCGCCGCCTTCGTAGCGAGCTGTTTGCGCGGGGCCTTGCCTCCGGTAGATTTACGAGCCGTCTGCTTGGTACGGGCCATGGCGAATCGAGAAAATAGCAAAGTTCTCCTGCGACTTGCACGGACTGAGCTGTAACGAAGATGTAACGGCCGCGAGCTTTCCCGAGTTCCATTTATAGACTCTGCTTCGAGAAGGCGCACCCCATTGGCAGCACGGAGCGCCCGGGCACGCCTCTCGCGCTAGTCGAGTTGATAAAAGAGAGGAGCCCAGCGGAAAATTTCATTCTGACCTGAGCAGCGAGCGAAGCACATCAGCCTAGTAAGCCAATCAGGAAAGAGAAAGTTCGAGCGCTACAGCGGTCCGGGGAGTCCAGGGCATTAGCCGGTTGGTTCTCCGGGCGCGCACACTTAAAAAGAATTGTCGACATACGTACATCGAGTGCCATGTCCGCCACCCAGGACCTCATCAGTGCTGTACCCGCGACGGAGGAAGATCCACCTCGGACAGTCCACCAGCAGCCCCGCTCCAAGTCGGATGCAGAGGCCAGAGCAAACGCTAGCTCTTCTCGAGGCGCAAAACGCCAAAAGACGGGCAGCATCAACAGCTCCAACAGCAGCGACGACAGCGACGACAACGACATGGATGTCGACAAACCTACAGCCCCGCTAAGCTATAGCGAGGCAGCTAAGCAGCCACCAACGGACGGTACAGCAGCACCTCCGAAGGCCAAAACGAAGGTTCCGCCTATCGTTGTGAGCAAAATCGACAACTTTCTGAACCACGCCAGAAAGCTAAAGGAAGCACTAGGCAACAAAATCGACATCCGCGCAGCAGGCCAGGGGGCCCGCATATATGCAGAAAACCCTACCGAGTTCCGCTACATCCAGGATTATCTGAAGAAAGCCAAACTCGAATTCCATACTTACACGCTGCCGGCCAATAGGGAAATCAAAGTGGCTATCAAAGGACTGGCATCCAGCATAAAGGCTGACGAGGTAACAGAAGAGCTCACAGACATGGGCTACTCTCCTACCTACGTCACGAAGCTACAGGGAAAAGGGCGCCAGTATTCCAACACCTTCCTGGTATGCCTTAAGATACTCCCAAACACCAAGGAGATCTACAACATCACCGAGCTCCTGTACTGCAAGAGAGTACGAGTCGAGGCGTTCAGATCTAAAGCGATCATACCTCAGTGCTTCGCGTGCCAACGATTCGGGCACTCCAGTCTAAACTGTGGCTTTGCCCCGCGCTGCGTCCGCTGCGCCAAAACCCACCTTGCAGCGGACTGCAAGAAAAAGATGGAAGAAGCGCCTACCTGCGTGAACTGCACAGGGCCACACCCCGCCAACTACCGCAAATGCCCAGCGTACCAGGCCGAGCTCAAGAAAAAGGCACCAGCGAGGGTACCCCTGCTAGCAGAGGCTGCAGCCTCACAACCGCACACGGAAGAAGATGAAGACGGCTTCCAAACAAAAACAAGAAGGCGTAACAAGCAACAAACACCAGCAGTCACGCCAAGCGACTCCGCACCCGTCACCAGGGTAACGGAAACCGTCATAGCCCAAGTCCAAGCAGCTATGACGCCCCCAGCCGCCACCCATGTTGCTATTGCTCCTAAGAGCACTACCGATCACACAGCTGCCGCCAAAACTACATCACACAAGGCAAACACAGCTACCAAAACTGCCGCAACAGCTAAAACCGCAGCAACCCCTATTGCTGTCGCCACCACCTCCAAGGCTATCATGGCTGCCAGGCCCACCAAAACCGCCACCAGCTCCAAGATGCCCGAAGGCATGAAAAAGACGAAGTCAGCCACATGTGCCCAAACAACACCAGCGGGCAGCATAAATGTGCTGGGCTTTACGATCCACCTGGACAAACTTTCCCAGTGGATCGCTACAATATCCCAAGCGTACCAGGAAGGTAGATCCATTATCGGGCTGCTAATCGCAGCAATAAGCGACATAGTAGCCCATAATGTGTAACACACCCGCAGACGCTCAGATGAGAATCATCCACTGGAACGCCAACGGCATCCAGCACAAAAAACAAGAGCTGCGTAATTTCATAAGAACACATAACGCCGATGTGATTATGATCAACGAGACTCATCTCGCTCCACGAATCAAGTTTTCCATGGCAAACTATGTAATATACAGGACAGACAGGCCGCCAGTAGCTGGAATTCACTCTTATGGAGGAACTGCGATTCTGGTGAAACGAAAACTGATGCAGCAACAACTTAACTTACCTGCCAACGACCTGGAGGCCACGGGGGTGACAATCCGCGCATCGGGCCGCGACCTTAGGCTGATATCGGCATACCGACAGCCCCGAAGACAACTTAGCACACAGAACCTCGACGACTTCATGGCAAACAACGACGCCACGATAGTCGCCGGAGACCTAAACGCTAAACATCCGGCCTGGGGCTCCCGATTAACAAACACAGAAGGCCGAAGACTCTACCACCACACGGCAGGACAAAACTACGAAGTAATTGGGCCAGACTCGCCGACATACGTCCCCACAAACCCCCAGCATCAGCCCGATGTCCTAGACGTGCTGTTGGTGAAGGACATGCCGTTCCACTACCAACTGGAGGTCGTGGAGGACCTCAGCTCCGACCACCTGCCGCTACTTATCACTATACAAACAGATCCACGCCAGACACGGGCCAGAGCAACAACCAGGAAGGTTACAAACTGGCGTCGTTTCAACGAAACTCTCCAGAGAAATATCCAAAACGGCAACCCGGACATTAACACGGGCGAAGACATCGACGAGTGCGTCGGCGAGCTGACGCAAGGAATCACCAACGCCCTGGAAGACGCTACTCGGATCCTTGACTGCAAACACAAAAAGCCTACCTTGCCTCCATACCTCAGGCACGCAATCAAGGAGAAGAGAAAGCTAGTACGAAGATGGCAGCTTACCAGGGATCCAGCCATCAAACGTCAGCTCAACGCAAAACAGGAGTCCCTCAAAGAGGCCTTAAAGGACTTCTACAACGAGAGTTGGACGAGCCATGTCAGCAGTGAAATGCAAAAAAACGGCAACGTGTACCGCCTCAACAGGAGCCTGAAACGAAAGGACGGCCCGCCATGCCCGCTCGCTGGCCCCAACGGCCCCGTCTACGACCCCCAGGGACAAGCTGACCTCTTCGCTGAAACTATGAGGGAAACCTTCACGGCCAACGAGAACGTTGACCATGCTCACACACACAGGACGCTAGAACAACTCCGAGCAATCCTGGACACCAATCCAGAACACATAATCCCGGTTGTCGCCCCAAACGAGGTCCGCGACGTAATCCTTCGTCAAAGTCGCCATAAAGCCCCGGGAATCGACGGCATCTCCTACGCAGCACTACAGAATATTCCGAAGAAGACCCTAGCCTATATTACGCGGCTCTTCAACGGGATTCTCGTCCACCGACACTTCCCCACCCTGTGGAAGAGAGCCGTTGTCGTCATGCTCCCCAAGCCGGGAAAGCGAAAAACGGACCCGAACAACTACAGACCAATTTCGCTACTGCCTGCGTTGGCCAAAATTTTCGAGAGAGTACTCCTCAAGAGGCTGAACCACCACCTCCAGTTTCGGCCAGAACAATTCGGGTTCAGAGCAGAACATTCGACGACGATGCAGCTCATCAAAGTAGTGGACGACATCGCCGAAGGTTTCAACCGGGGAGAAGTTACCATCGCCGTCTTCCTGGACACCGAGAAGGCCTTTGACAAAGTGTGGCCACCAGGTCTTCTCGTGAAACTTTCAACCACCCAGAACGTGCCCACCGAATTCATACAACTGCTGCACAGCTACCTGACGGACAGAAGCTTTGTAATAAGAGTTGAAGGCAAGCTATCCAACCCCACCGCAGCCGAAGCAGGAGTTCCGCAAGGAGGATGCCTCTCGCCTGCACTCTTTAACAGCTACATTGACGATCTCCCCTGCAGAGATGACGTTAAATGCGCAATTTACGCAGATGACGTCATGCTCTACAGCAAGAGCAGATTCCCAGCGGCAGCAACAAGGAAGATGCAACAGCAGCTAGATCAGCTCCCTCAATGGTACGGGAAATGGCGCCTCAAGCTGAACTCCACCAAAACAGAAGCCATCGCCTTCACGCGAAAGTGGGCAAGCAGCATTCCGACCGTCAGGTTGCAACAGCGGGTGATACCATGGAGCTCCGCCGTCAACTATCTTGGCGTCACAATGGACAGGCAGCTCACATTCAGTGAGCACGTGAAAAAGGTCACATGCAAAGCTCGGCGAGCAAGAGGAATGCTATATCCCGTCTTAGCGTGCCACGAGGGACTTCCACTCACCACCAGGTTGAATATGTATAAGCAGTACATCAGGCCAATAATCACCTACGCTGCACCGGCCTGGATGAGCCTCATATCCACCACCAGCAGAAGGAAGTTGGAAACGATACAATCGTCCACCCTGAGGAAGGCCACAGGATCCCCGTGGTACGTCAGGAATGAGACAATCGCCGCCGACACCAACGTCGAGTCCGTGCACGAGTTTGTGCAAAAAATTGCACAGAACTGCTACAACACAATCGACTCCTCCGAGCAAGAAGGCATAAGAGCTATAGCTCCTGAAGCAGGCACCCAGGAGCGCTACAAGAAAAGACCCAGGAGAATCCTGGATTGAGATTGACATAAGATCACATTAAGTAAATGATAATATGCAAGCAGTAAAAGCCTAACGGCTAAGGCTGCTCGAACAAACGGACCCCGAGAAGGTCCAACCCGACAAGCTGACGCAAAATTTTCACAGGCATTCTCAGCAACGAAGCCAGCCCGCATCGCTTTCCAGTTCAACGTTCGAAGTCCGAGAATCCGAGATCCGAGCTAAAGATGACCGGCCGCGGCAAGGGAGGTAAAGGATTGGGCAAAGGGGGCGCCAAGCGTCACCGCAAGGTGCTCCGCGACAACATCCAGGGCATCACGAAGCCTGCGATCCGTCGCCTGGCCCGACGAGGCGGCGTCAAGCGCATCTCCGGCCTCATCTACGAGGAGACCCGGGGCGTGCTGAAGGTGTTCCTCGAGAACGTCATCAGGGACGCCGTCACCTACACCGAGCACGCCAAGAGGAAGACCGTCACCGCCATGGACGTCGTGTACGCCCTGAAGCGGCAAGGCCGCACCCTGTACGGCTTCGGCGGTTAAGCGAGCTGCAAACGAAACTGCCCCGTCATCGCAGAAGGAATTTTAAAAAAAACGGTTCTTTTCAGAACCACAAATTTTCACAACAAAAAGATATATCTATCAGACGTGCGACAATTTACTCTTTACTAGTTAAAAACTAAAAACGTCATGTAATGAGCGGCAATAACGAAAGAGTTTGGTTTGGCCAGCCTTGAAGCTTTAGAAGCTTGCAAATTATTAATAGTAATAAACGGATCGAAGAATGCGTTCCTAAGCATCTCGTTAATAATTTGTCGTAAAATTAAACAAAGGAGAGCCGAAAGTTGAAATTTGTGCGACAGCCTGCGATTACTACTAAACGATTGCTTGTAACGCAACCCGGGCAGGATCGCTTTATTTCAGTATTAATAATTAAAGCTAATAAATAGCAGTGACGTCTGTGAGATGCATTCTTTTTGAAAGAGAATTTGTGGCCCTGAGAAGGGCCGGTTTTTTTTGCTCGTAGTTTTTTTTCGAATTTAAGCCTTCTTTTCAGTTTTCTTGGGCAACAGAACCGCCTGGATGTTCGGCAGGACGCCGCCCTGGGCGATCGTGACTCCGGAGAGCAGCTTGTTCAGCTCCTCGTCGTTCCTTATCGCCAGCTGGAGATGGCGGGGGATGATGCGGGTCTTCTTGTTGTCGCGGGCCGCGTTGCCGGCCAACTCGAGAACTTCGGCGGCGAGGTACTCCATGACGGCGGCCAGGTAGACGGGCGCCCCGGCGCCGACGCGCTCCGCGTAGTTGCCCTTCCTGAGGAGCCTGTGTATTCTGCCGACGGGGAACTGGAGGCCGGCACGGCTGGAGCGGGACTTCGCCTTTCCCTTGACCTTTCCTCCCTTACCGCGTCCGGACATTGTTCTAGTAGGATCGGAATATAAGCAGCAGATGCGATAGAACGAGAAGTCGACCGTGTATTGAAGCGGGCCTGCCGGCGCGCAACGAATTTATAGGGAACCGCGTTTGCCAATCGGGGCTCGGGAGTCGCGCTGGGTGGAGCCTACAAGAATCAGACCGAGACTACAAAACAGGGCTCATTT
Source organism: Agriotes lineatus (assembly GCA_940337035.1). Classification (NCBI taxonomy): domain Eukaryota; kingdom Metazoa; phylum Arthropoda; class Insecta; order Coleoptera; family Elateridae; genus Agriotes; species Agriotes lineatus. Next base: position 165,970 of record CALNHX010001007.1, read on the forward strand.
TCGTTCCGATATTAGTCCACCAGTGCAGACGTGCCGAGCCAGCCAGCGCAGCCGCAGTAGAACTTCGAAGCTTCAAAGCACGCGTCAAGTCCAGACCTTCGGGTCGCTGGTTTCGCGTGCTTCCCGAGGCGGAGAATTGTCTACAAGACGTTTTATGTAAAAAAGAATTGTGAAACAAGAAAACCGATGCCGCGAAGATGGCACAGCTAGACCCTCGCTTAGCCGACCTCCCCCCAGAGATGCACGCCAACCTCAGCCAACTGAGTAAACAAGAAATCGACGAGATAGAGGCAGAACTCGAAGCCAGGCACAGGGCCCGTGAAGCTGAAGCAATTGCAGAGATTAGAGCTACTTTCGCAGCCAAACGAGAGGCAGACCGCATCCTCCCTAAGAAGCCACGTAAGCCCGCCGCAGATACCGTTGTTGCTGCTTCTACGTCCTCCCAGACAGTCGACGCTGCCCCCCAGGTGGTGAAAATGGAGACGGAGTTCGTGGACGCCGCCCGCAAGCGGAAGAAGGCCGCCAAACCTCCGCAGCCATCGCAGAAACCCCGTTTCGAGCAGCCGAACAGCTTTGAAGCGCTGGGGGAGTCCGACGGAGACGACGACGACCAACAGCAACTCCAGCCCGAACAGCCACCTCAGCGAGTGCCCCCGGTGGTAGTTCGAAACAAGGAGAACTGGGTGGCTCTGTCATCCGCCTTCAAGACAGAGAACATTCGCTTTACAAAGGCTAAAGCAACCGCAGAAGGTATCAGCGTGCACCCAGCCAGCGCCAACGACTACAGGACGATGACCGCCTTCCTCCGTCAGAAAGGCACAGAGTTCCACACGTACCAGTTAACGGAAGACAAGCCCCTGAAGGTGGTCATCAGGGGCATCCCGGAGCCGATAGACGTCGCCGACGTCAAACAAGACCTGTGCGCGAAAGGATTCGCAGTCACCTCCGTCACCCGCATGCGCATCGGCAGGGACCGAAAACCGATTCCACTAGTCCTGGTGCAGCTCGTGAAGTCGGCCGCTGCAAAAGCCATTTTCGACGAGAAGGAGGTGCTCCATCTGCGGATCACCGTCGAGTCTCCGCGGCGCAGAACCACCATCGGGCAGTGCCACCGCTGCCAGAGGTTCGGGCACTCTCAACGCTGCTGTCACGCAGCCCCCAGGTGTGTTAAGTGCGGAAGCGACCACCAATCCAGCTCCTGCACCAAAGCAAAGGACACGCCGGCCACGTGTGCCAACTGCCAGGGGGCCCACCCTGCAAGTTACAAGGGCTGCAAAGCCTTTCCAAAGCCACCACCAAGTCGCAGCTACGCCGCCGCAACGCCAGCGCGAAGCTACGCCGCCGCCGCCTCAACGCCAGCCCGTAGCTACGCAGCCGCAACCGCCACCGATGTAACCAGGCCGGCCGCCCCTATGGCACCGGCAGCATCCCCTGACCAGCCCGCTGTCCACACTATGAGCTCCTCGACCACCGACTTCACCAGCCTCCTAGGGCTGCTGACCAAAGTTGATTTTTCGCAACTTGCAAAAGTTGCGAAGAAGATTCTGACCGCCATCAGTGCCGCCACATCGGGTACCGAGATCGTCTCCGCCATCCTGAACTGTGCTCAGGACGCCGCCAGCATCTTCAGACCGTAGAAAGCTAAAGATCCTCGTCCCCAGCCAACCCAAGGGGCTCGCTGCTGAAGCAGCGCACAAATTTCCAACAACAAGGTCGAAATCAGATGAAGGAGGTGAGAGACTAAGTCTCGGTACTCCGCTGGCAAGAAAGTTCATCGTTCATCGTTCCGATATTAAATCTCGAGCCGAATCAGAAGACCGCAGTCGCAGTAGCAGTCGAAGTCGAAGTTCGAAAGGATCACGGCAAACCTATTCTATCGCAGCCATGCCACCCAAGACTAGCGGAAAAGCAGCAAAGAAGGCCGGAAAGGCGCAGAAGAACATCTCGAAGGGCGACAAGAAAAAGAAGCGCAGGAGGAAGGAGAGCTACGCCATCTACATCTACAAGGTGCTGAAGCAGGTGCATCCCGACACCGGCATCTCCAGCAAGGCGATGAGCATCATGAACAGCTTCGTCAACGACATCTTCGAGCGCATCGCCGCCGAGGCCTCCCGCCTGGCGCACTACAACAAGCGTTCGACCATCACGAGCCGGGAGATCCAAACGGCCGTCAGGCTTCTGTTGCCCGGCGAGCTGGCGAAGCACGCCGTGAGCGAAGGAACCAAGGCCGTCACCAAGTACACCAGCTCGAAGTAAGAAGCCGAAGGCGAAGCTCCGCTCCTCCGGGCGGAAGTTGCAGCTCTAAAAAAAACGGTTCTTTTCAGAACCACAATCCACCTCGCAAAAAGAATATCTCGCTAGACGATAAATTTAAAAAACTCGAAGGCGAAAAACCAAACGACGATCGAACACCGGTAAAATTGAACTTTAGAAATGAATATTTTAATCTCTTTCTGTTTTTATCACTGGGTCAAGTCTCGAGACTACTTTTTGCGTTTTTAATAACGTGTGAAAATTGCTCCAACTTATATTTCCGTAGGTCGACTACATAAAATACTATTAAGAAGAAAGAAGCATTAGAAAAAGCAACATAATTACGAGTATTTAATGTTTTATTGTACATCATATTGCATACCAGCTGACCCAGTTTTATTTGCAATCAGCTGTGTACGTGTAACACGGCGCCGCGCCGCGCCGTTTGTTTTGCTTGCGCTCGCATCTTTCGCTATTCTCGGACTTCGGCCGTTGGCCCTCTCGATATTTGAAATTGTTCGAAGCGCACGTTGCAAAGTGCTATCGAATTTGTCAAAGAGAAACCTTCTGCGACGCCCAATTTCAGTTTTCGAGATGACACGGGTTGGGTATGTGCATACGCGCTTCGAAGGATTTTTAAAAAAGTTGCCCCGAACCGGCTTCGAACTCGCTACCTACCTAACGCCCGCCGATTCGTTTCTTTCTCTGTCGCTCGCGCATGCAAATCTCGTTTTTCTTTTTAGTGCATCGGACCCGCGTACATCAGCTGCTCCTTGCTGCTCGAACAATAAACGTTCGGTCTTTCACTCTTACGCACGCGCACTCATACTCTCTCTGTCTCTCTGACTCTCTCTCTCTCTCGCGCGCGCGCGCTCTCTCGCTCTGCGTCCCTCAATGGGTTTTATCGAACTGCAGGCGAATTATCCGAATTCGCGGGCGAGTTTCGTGTTTCATCTTGTACTATTGCTACACAAAGAGAAAAGACTAGGACAAGTAACAAATCTAGAGGCCACGAATTTCTATTATTTTAGTTGACGAAATGACTTTTTAACTGTCATGTGAATAATATCCAACCTGTCATATGTCATATCAAATTTTAATATCAAAAACTACGATACGAAACAATTGTAAAATTAGTTAAACGTGCAATTTGCCGAATAATTATAACTAAACTCATGCTTGGCTTTACTGGGAGAGTGACGTTTTGAAATAATTTGTTACCAATAGTACATTAACGTACGGCGGCGCCGTTTGTTTTGCTTGCGCTCGCGTCTTTCGCAATTCTCGGACTTCGGCCGTTGGCCCGTTCGATATTTAAAATTTTTTATGTGCACGTTGCCCTCGCTATCGCATTTGTCAAAGAGAGAGCTTCTGCGACGCCCGAATTCAGTTTTCGAGATGACACTGGTTAGGTATGTGCATACGCGCTTTGAAGGATTTTTTAAAAAGTTGCCCCGAACCGGCTTCGAACTCGCTACCTGCCTAACTCTCGTCGGGGCTTTTCTTTCTCTGTCGCTCGCGCACGCAAATCTCGTGTTCGATTTTGCTGCCGCTAACCCGCGCCCAGTGCTTGCGTCGGCTGCTCCCTGCTACTCGGCCTAAAACGTTCGATCTCCCTCTCCATCTGCTTCGCACACCGATAACGCCCGTATCGGTTTTAAGGTCCGATCAGCCGAATTCTCCGAATTCGCGGGCGAGTTTCGCGTTTCATCTTGTGCGTAACATCCGGCCGTTTGGATCGCTTGCTTAGATACTTTTAATATCAAAGTCTATGTCGTTTCTTACGTTGGCTTGTAAAGAGATAACTACTCTCACTTAGGTTTTATTATAAAAAAACCCGTGTCTCATATGGATCCTTTGTTTTTCAACCTTCTCTTACGTTTTAGCTTAAAAAAATCTTTTTTCATATAGATCTTTTGTTTTTTAAATCTTTTCTTGCGTTTTAATTTTAAAAACCGTTTTTTTCATATGGATCTATCGTTTTTTAAATCTTTACTTACGTTTTAGTTTTAAAAAAATCTTTTTTCATATGGATCTTTTGTTTTTTTAATCTTTTCTTACTTTTTAATAAAAAAAAACGCTTTTTCCATATGGATCTTTTGTTTTTTAATTCTTTTCTTACGTTTTAGTTTAAAAAAAGTCTTTTTCCATATGGATCTTTTGTTTTTTAAATCTTTTCTTACTTTTTAGTTCAAAAAAAGTCTTTTTTCAAATAGATCTTTTGTTTTTTAATCTTTTCTTACTTTTTAGTTCAAAAAAAGTCTTTTTTCATATCGATCTTTTGTTTTTTAAATCTTTTCTTAACGTTTTAATAAAAAGCAACTCTTTTTTTATATGGATCTTTTGTTTTTTTAATCTTTTCTTACTTTTTAGTTAAAAAAAAGTCTTTTTCCATATGGATCTTTTGTTTTTTAATTCTTTTCTTACGTTTTAGTTTAAAAAAAGTCTTTTTCCATATGGATCTTTTGTTTTTTAAATCTTTTCTTACTTTTTAGTTAAAAAAAAGTCTTTTTCCATATGGATCTTTTGTTTTTTAATTCTTTTCTTACGTTTTAGTTTAAAAAAAGTCTTTTTCCATATGGATCTTTTGTTTTTTAAATCTTTTCTTACTTTTTAGTTCAAAAAAAGTCTTTTTTCATATCGATCTTTTGTTTTTTAAATCTTTTCTTACTTTTTAGTTCAAAAAAAGTCTTTTTTCAAATAGATCTTTTGTTTTTTAATCTTTTCTTACTTTTTAGTTCAAAAAAAGTCTTTTTTCATATCGATCTTTTGTTTTTTAAATCTTTTCTTACTTTTTAATTTAAAAAAAACGCTTTTTTCATATGGATCTTTCGTTTTTTATAAATCTTTTCTTACAAATATCCGATTTTTAATAATAAATATAGTAGTAATATAAATAACAAAACAGTACTAATACACATAATAACAAAGGCCATAACGAGCAGTGGGGAGATGAAATAAATTTCAGATCTAGTTTGCTCGACATAAACGTGATGTAACATCGGCCAACTCGATATGAAATTTATCTTGATCACTCGATATTCGACGCCATTAAGAATATGTGGTACGTGACCAATGGTCGTGCGAACATAACAACAAAGAAGGTTGAAATTATAATGCAGAACTAAAAGTAAACGAGAGCCGACTCCGGCATCTAGCAAACTATTTACATTTATGTGCGCGTACAGAATATCAGCCTAAAAAGTGAGTTTTAGCTTGAAAAGGTCCTCGTCCGTTTTAAAAATCAATATCGAAGAAGCAAGAGGTCACAAAAAAAGTGACAACGGCACGCGGTGTTCCCAAGCGGTCACCCATCCAAGTACTGACCGCGCCCGACATTGCTTAACTTCGGTGATCGGACGAGAACCGGTGCTTTCAATGTGGTATGGCCGTTGTCTGTAATTTTTCTCATTGTCCGGGCTTAAGAGGAGCTTTAATGTGTTGAAGAGAGAGCGCCAGTCGAAGTCGAAATGCGATTTTAAAACTGACAAAGCAAATACGCGAAGGAAAATAGGCGCCTCGCGCTTGCCATCTGGCCATAACTTATTGTCCGAGCCGAACACAATTTTATTTTAAAATAATCGCGCTGTAGACCTTCGAGATCCGGGATGGTACGTCTATTACGATTGCAGCGGATTTATTACAACGACAGGCCATCGACTGCCCCGTCATTAAAGATTAAATATAAATCTATTGCGATATTGGAAAATCTTATTTCGCTCTCTGTTTATACCTCATTAGGCATAATTAACCGCGTCTCGAAGCAAAAAAATTTGGCCGTTATAAATTAATACCGACACAGCTTCGGCAAATCTTACACACTCAGCGGAGCGTTATCTTTAATAGGAACGGCCACATAAATTTAACTCGTCGACTGGGAGTCTGAAATGTCATATAATAACATCAACAAGCAGACCGATCTCAAATTTCGCGTATTCTGCAAGCTCACAATTTTTGCAAGTCGGTGCTCGGTATGAAAATGATATTAATATAATCATAATGTAATTATTAATAAAACGCGCTCGGACGAACGAAAGCGGCAGTCTTCGAACTAAAACTCGAGGCGCCCGACGGCGTCGCGGTGCGCTAGCCCGCTTCGATTTTCGCGCGGTCCTCCGGCTCGCCGAGGAAGGTCTCGATGAATAAGGCGTCCGGGAGAGGTTCCTCGAACAGAAAGTGGCGCGCCGGGACTCCCGTCGCCCGACGGGGACGCCTTCGAACTTCGAAGCGTGGCAGCCGCTCGACTCGCTCCCGGCCGAGCTGCACGGAGCGAGGCTCGAGAGCGATTTTACGCCGAACCGAAAGAGCCACGGCGATGCCGCTCGGGACGCTGACGGACGGTAGCGGCCGCCTTCCCGGAGACCCCCGGACGCCGCTCTCCGACGACGGAAGGGAGTCCTGCGGCGCACCAAAGAGGAGAACGCGCCGGCCGAGACCTAGATTCTCGGGAAGTTCGAGGCGCTCGGCGGGCCCGGCGGCCGCTCCGTCGAACGCCGGCGCGACGATCCGACGGCCCGGTGTTTCTCCTCGGCGAGTGCGAAAGTGGATCGTCGTAACTCGAAAGACGCGGGCGTCGCCGCCGTCGGAACGCGAAGGCGGCGAACACGAAAGCGCCATGTACGAGGCCGTCGAGGAGGATTGAAAATTTCTAGCGATTTCTATTGCCGGTACGAGCGCTCGCAGTTGGGTATCGGCTAGCTTGTTCGCGCTCGCGATTCAGTCTCGTTCTGCCCGAAAGCAAAGTTCGCTGCTTTTACTTACAGTTTACAGCCGCGGGTTGCGCGAATAACGAGAGTGAAATTGTTAAAAAGTTAAGTGAGCTATCAGTTCGAGTTTAGTGTGTGCGCGATGGCAGATTCGGCAACGGCATCCCCTGCGGCGGCGTCGGCGGCCGCCGCCTCCACGCCCGCTTCGTCGAAGAAATCCGCGAAGAAGGGCGCCAAGGCCGGAGGGGCCCGCGCGAAGCCCAACCACCCTCGCACCTCCGAGATGGTGAACAACGCGATCAAGAGCCTCAAGGAGAGAGGCGGCTCTTCACTTCAGGCGATCAAGAAGTACGTCGCCGCCAACTACAAGGTGGACGCCGAGAAGCTGTCGCCGTTCATCAAGAAGTACCTGAAATCGGCGGTCGCGTCCGGTGCTCTCGTTCAAACCAAAGGTAAGGGCGCTTCGGGCTCTTTCAAGCTGAGCGGCGGCGCCGCCGGAGGCGGTTCCGCCAAGCAGTCGGACAAGAAGGGCTCAGCCGCGACGCCCAAGAAGGCGGCGGGCAGGAAGCCGGGCTCCGGAAGGCCTAAGGGCTCGACGGCCGCCAAGAAAGCCGCCAAGCCGAAGAAGGCCGCCGACAAGAAACCTAAAGGTAAGAAGGCAGCCGCCGCTTCCCCGTCCGCCGCCGCCGAGAAGAAGGCCGCCAAGCCCAAGTCCCCCTCGAAGGCGAAAAAGACCACCAAAGTGCCCACGAAGAAGCCTAAAGCTCCGAAACCCAAGAAGGCGAAGGCCCCCGCCAAGGCGGCGTCCCCCAAGAAGGCAGCAGCGAAAAAGAAGTAATGCGTCGCCGTCCACACCACCACAGGCCGGCCTCCAGCAGCCAGGATCCTCTACTCCCGACGACGTGCCGCCGCGACGCGGCATTAAAATGGCCCTTTTCAGGGCCACAAATATTTTTACAAAAAGAATTATCGACAGACGTTGAGTTCCGCTGGTGTTAACGAGCACCGCAAAAATCATTTGCTTAATAATATTGTAATGCAGCTGCGAGGCACAATTTTTGAATTTCAACGTAATCACACCGATTCAATGCAGCTAACGAATGAGGTTTAGAGCATCGAGAGATATTTTAAATAAAGTTAAAAGTTAATGTAATAAATCAATTGAGCTAATTATATTAAATAGGGAGGTTTTGCGTAACAAGTATTTTAAAATTAAAAGTAACTAGGTGTGCAACTTCGCATTTTCAACTGACGCGAAGTTAGCCTGCCGCTTTTCACGAGCACCGCATAAATCATACTCGAAAATATTTTATCTCAAGTTAAAACGAAACTCGCGCTTTTAACAGTAAAGGCAATTCGAATTTCAAATTCAAAGAAACAATAGCACAGCAAGAAGGCGCAAAAGAGCTATTTAAATTGAGGTTGCAGAGAGTTCAAAATTAAAAGTAACAAGTCGCATCTTGGACATTCTTTTCTTTAGAATTTTGTGGTTCTGAAAAGAACCGTTTTTTTTTATTTGGGCTTTATCGCAGGCGCGATTAAATTAGGCCCGTTCGCCTCTGATGCGTCTCGCCAGCTGTATGTCTTTGGGCATGATGGTCACCCTCTTGGCGTGGATGGCGCACAGATTGGTGTCCTCGAAGAGGCCGACCAGGTACGCCTCGCTCGCCTCCTGGAGCGCCATGACGGCGGAGCTCTGGAATCGCAGGTCGGTCTTGAAGTCCTGGGCGATCTCGCGGACCAGACGCTGGAAGGGCAGCTTGCGGATGAGGAGCTCGGTGGATTTCTGGTAGCGCCTGATCTCGCGGAGGGCGACGGTACCGGGCCTGTAGCGATGGGGCTTCTTGACGCCGCCGGTAGCGGGAGCGCTCTTCCTCGCCGCCTTAGTCGCGAGCTGTTTGCGCGGGGCCTTGCCTCCGGTAGATTTACGAGCCGTCTGCTTGGTACGGGCCATGGCGAATAGAGTAAAATGGTAAAGTTCTCTTGCGACTTGCACGTACAGAGCTGGAACGAAGATGTAACGGCCGCGATCCTTTGCGAGTTGCATTTATAGACTCTGCTTCGTGCCCATTGGCAGCCCGGAGCGCCAGGGCACGCCTATCGCGCGAGTCGAGTTGATAAAAGAGAGGAGCGCAGAGCAAAATTTTCACAGGCATTCTCAGCAACGAAGCCAGCCCGCATCGCTTTCCAGTTCAACGTTCGAAGTCCGAGAATCCGAGATCCGAGCTAAAGATGACCGGCCGCGGCAAGGGAGGTAAAGGATTGGGCAAAGGGGGCGCCAAGCGTCACCGCAAGGTGCTCCGCGACAACATCCAGGGCATCACGAAGCCTGCGATCCGTCGCCTGGCCCGACGAGGCGGCGTCAAGCGCATCTCCGGCCTCATCTACGAGGAGACCCGGGGCGTGCTGAAGGTGTTCCTCGAGAACGTCATCAGGGACGCCGTCACCTACACCGAGCACGCCAAGAGGAAGACCGTCACCGCCATGGACGTCGTGTACGCCCTGAAGCGGCAAGGCCGCACCCTGTACGGCTTCGGCGGTTAAGCGAGCTGCAAACGAAACTGCCCCGTCATCGCAGAAGGAATTTTAAAAAAAACGGTTCTTTTCAGAACCACAAATTTTCACAACAAAAAGATATATCTATCAGACGTGCGACAATTTACTCTTTACTAGTTAAAAACTAAAAACGTCATGTAATGAGCGGCAATAACGAAAGAGTTTGGTTTGGCCAGCCTTGAAGCTTTAGAAGCTTGCAAATTATTAATAGTAATAAACGGATCGAAGAATGCGTTCCTAAGCATCTCGTTAATAATTTGTCGTAAAATTAAACAAAGGAGAGCCGAAAGTTGAAATTTGTGCGACAGCCTGCGATTACTACTAAACGATTGCTTGTAACGCAACCCGGGCAGGATCGCTTTATTTCAGTATTAATAATTAAAGCTAATAAATAGCAGTGACGTCTGTGAGATGCATTCTTTTTGAAAGAGAATTTGTGGCCCTGAGAAGGGCCGGTTTTTTTTGCTCGTAGTTTTTTTTCGAATTTAAGCCTTCTTTTCAGTTTTCTTGGGCAACAGAACCGCCTGGATGTTCGGCAGGACGCCGCCCTGGGCGATCGTGACTCCGGAGAGCAGCTTGTTCAGCTCCTCGTCGTTCCTTATCGCCAGCTGGAGATGGCGGGGGATGATGCGGGTCTTCTTGTTGTCGCGGGCCGCGTTGCCGGCCAACTCGAGAACTTCGGCGGCGAGGTACTCCATGACGGCGGCCAGGTAGACGGGCGCCCCGGCGCCGACGCGCTCCGCGTAGTTGCCCTTCCTGAGGAGCCTGTGTATTCTGCCGACGGGGAACTGGAGGCCGGCACGGCTGGAGCGGGACTTCGCCTTTCCCTTGACCTTTCCTCCCTTACCGCGTCCGGACATTGTTCTAGTAGGATCGGAATATAAGCAGCAGATGCGATAGAACGAGAAGTCGACCGTGTATTGAAGCGGGCCTGCCGGCGCGCAACGAATTTATAGGGAACCGCGTTTGCCAATCGGGGCTCGGGAGTCGCGCTGGGTGGAGCCTACAAGAATCAGACCGAGACTACAAAACAGGGCTCATTTTCGTTCCGATATTAGTCCACCAGTGCAGACGTGCCGAGCCAGCCAGCGCAGCCGCAGTAGAACTTCGAAGCTTCAAAGCACGCGTCAAGTCCAGACCTTCGGGTCGCTGGTTTCGCGTGCTTCCCGAGGCGGAGAATTGTCTACAAGACGTTTTATGTAAAAAAGAATTGTGAAACAAGAAAACCGATGCCGCGAAGATGGCACAGCTAGACCCTCGCTTAGCCGACCTCCCCCCAGAGATGCACGCCAACCTCAGCCAACTGAGTAAACAAGAAATCGACGAGATAGAGGCAGAACTCGAAGCCAGGCACAGGGCCCGTGAAGCTGAAGCAATTGCAGAGATTAGAGCTACTTTCGCAGCCAAACGAGAGGCAGACCGCATCCTCCCTAAGAAGCCACGTAAGCCCGCCGCAGATACCGTTGTTGCTGCTTCTACGTCCTCCCAGACAGTCGACGCTGCCCCCCAGGTGGTGAAAATGGAGACGGAGTTCGTGGACGCCGCCCGCAAGCGGAAGAAGGCCGCCAAACCTCCGCAGCCATCGCAGAAACCCCGTTTCGAGCAGCCGAACAGCTTTGAAGCGCTGGGGGAGTCCGACGGAGACGACGACGACCAACAGCAACTCCAGCCCGAACAGCCACCTCAGCGAGTGCCCCCGGTGGTAGTTCGAAACAAGGAGAACTGGGTGGCTCTGTCATCCGCCTTCAAGACAGAGAACATTCGCTTTACAAAGGCTAAAGCAACCGCAGAAGGTATCAGCGTGCACCCAGCCAGCGCCAACGACTACAGGACGATGACCGCCTTCCTCCGTCAGAAAGGCACAGAGTTCCACACGTACCAGTTAACGGAAGACAAGCCCCTGAAGGTGGTCATCAGGGGCATCCCGGAGCCGATAGACGTCGCCGACGTCAAACAAGACCTGTGCGCGAAAGGATTCGCAGTCACCTCCGTCACCCGCATGCGCATCGGCAGGGACCGAAAACCGATTCCACTAGTCCTGGTGCAGCTCGTGAAGTCGGCCGCTGCAAAAGCCATTTTCGACGAGAAGGAGGTGCTCCATCTGCGGATCACCGTCGAGTCTCCGCGGCGCAGAACCACCATCGGGCAGTGCCACCGCTGCCAGAGGTTCGGGCACTCTCAACGCTGCTGTCACGCAGCCCCCAGGTGTGTTAAGTGCGGAAGCGACCACCAATCCAGCTCCTGCACCAAAGCAAAGGACACGCCGGCCACGTGTGCCAACTGCCAGGGGGCCCACCCTGCAAGTTACAAGGGCTGCAAAGCCTTTCCAAAGCCACCACCAAGTCGCAGCTACGCCGCCGCAACGCCAGCGCGAAGCTACGCCGCCGCCGCCTCAACGCCAGCCCGTAGCTACGCAGCCGCAACCGCCACCGATGTAACCAGGCCGGCCGCCCCTATGGCACCGGCAGCATCCCCTGACCAGCCCGCTGTCCACACTATGAGCTCCTCGACCACCGACTTCACCAGCCTCCTAGGGCTGCTGACCAAAGTTGATTTTTCGCAACTTGCAAAAGTTGCGAAGAAGATTCTGACCGCCATCAGTGCCGCCACATCGGGTACCGAGATCGTCTCCGCCATCCTGAACTGTGCTCAGGACGCCGCCAGCATCTTCAGACCGTAGAAAGCTAAAGATCCTCGTCCCCAGCCAACCCAAGGGGCTCGCTGCTGAAGCAGCGCACAAATTTCCAACAACAAGGTCGAAATCAGATGAAGGAGGTGAGAGACTAAGTCTCGGTACTCCGCTGGCAAGAAAGTTCATCGTTCATCGTTCCGATATTAAATCTCGAGCCGAATCAGAAGACCGCAGTCGCAGTAGCAGTCGAAGTCGAAGTTCGAAAGGATCACGGCAAACCTATTCTATCGCAGCCATGCCACCCAAGACTAGCGGAAAAGCAGCAAAGAAGGCCGGAAAGGCGCAGAAGAACATCTCGAAGGGCGACAAGAAAAAGAAGCGCAGGAGGAAGGAGAGCTACGCCATCTACATCTACAAGGTGCTGAAGCAGGTGCATCCCGACACCGGCATCTCCAGCAAGGCGATGAGCATCATGAACAGCTTCGTCAACGACATCTTCGAGCGCATCGCCGCCGAGGCCTCCCGCCTGGCGCACTACAACAAGCGTTCGACCATCACGAGCCGGGAGATCCAAACGGCCGTCAGGCTTCTGTTGCCCGGCGAGCTGGCGAAGCACGCCGTGAGCGAAGGAACCAAGGCCGTCACCAAGTACACCAGCTCGAAGTAAGAAGCCGAAGGCGAAGCTCCGCTCCTCCGGGCGGAAGTTGCAGCTCTAAAAAAAACGGTTCTTTTCAGAACCACAATCCACCTCGCAAAAAGAATATCTCGCTAGACGATAAATTTAAAAAACTCGAAGGCGAAAAACCAAACGACGATCGAACACCGGTAAAATTGAACTTTAGAAATGAATATTTTAATCTCTTTCTGTTTTTATCACTGGGTCAAGTCTCGAGACTACTTTTTGCGTTTTTAATAACGTGTGAAAATTGCTCCAACTTATATTTCCGTAGGTCGACTACATAAAATACTATTAAGAAGAAAGAAGCATTAGAAAAAGCAACATAATTACGAGTATTTAATGTTTTATTGTACATCATATTGCATACCAGCTGACCCAGTTTTATTTGCAATCAGCTGTGTACGTGTAACACGGCGCCGCGCCGCGCCGTTTGTTTTGCTTGCGCTCGCATCTTTCGCTATTCTCGGACTTCGGCCGTTGGCCCTCTCGATATTTGAAATTGTTCGAAGCGCACGTTGCAAAGTGCTATCGAATTTGTCAAAGAGAAACCTTCTGCGACGCCCAATTTCAGTTTTCGAGATGACACGGGTTGGGTATGTGCATACGCGCTTCGAAGGATTTTTAAAAAAGTTGCCCCGAACCGGCTTCGAACTCGCTACCTACCTAACGCCCGCCGATTCGTTTCTTTCTCTGTCGCTCGCGCATGCAAATCTCGTTTTTCTTTTTAGTGCATCGGACCCGCGTACATCAGCTGCTCCTTGCTGCTCGAACAATAAACGTTCGGTCTTTCACTCTTACGCACGCGCACTCATACTCTCTCTGTCTCTCTGACTCTCTCTCTCTCTCGCGCGCGCGCGCTCTCTCGCTCTGCGTCCCTCAATGGGTTTTATCGAACTGCAGGCGAATTATCCGAATTCGCGGGCGAGTTTCGTGTTTCATCTTGTACTATTGCTACACAAAGAGAAAAGACTAGGACAAGTAACAAATCTAGAGGCCACGAATTTCTATTATTTTAGTTGACGAAATGACTTTTTAACTGTCATGTGAATAATATCCAACCTGTCATATGTCATATCAAATTTTAATATCAAAAACTACGATACGAAACAATTGTAAAATTAGTTAAACGTGCAATTTGCCGAATAATTATAACTAAACTCATGCTTGGCTTTACTGGGAGAGTGACGTTTTGAAATAATTTGTTACCAATAGTACATTAACGTACGGCGGCGCCGTTTGTTTTGCTTGCGCTCGCGTCTTTCGCAATTCTCGGACTTCGGCCGTTGGCCCGTTCGATATTTAAAATTTTTTATGTGCACGTTGCCCTCGCTATCGCATTTGTCAAAGAGAGAGCTTCTGCGACGCCCGAATTCAGTTTTCGAGATGACACTGGTTAGGTATGTGCATACGCGCTTTGAAGGATTTTTTAAAAAGTTGCCCCGAACCGGCTTCGAACTCGCTACCTGCCTAACTCTCGTCGGGGCTTTTCTTTCTCTGTCGCTCGCGCACGCAAATCTCGTGTTCGATTTTGCTGCCGCTAACCCGCGCCCAGTGCTTGCGTCGGCTGCTCCCTGCTACTCGGCCTAAAACGTTCGATCTCCCTCTCCATCTGCTTCGCACACCGATAACGCCCGTATCGGTTTTAAGGTCCGATCAGCCGAATTCTCCGAATTCGCGGGCGAGTTTCGCGTTTCATCTTGTGCGTAACATCCGGCCGTTTGGATCGCTTGCTTAGATACTTTTAATATCAAAGTCTATGTCGTTTCTTACGTTGGCTTGTAAAGAGGTAACTACTCTCACTTAGGTTTTATTATAAAAAAACCCGTGTCTCATATGGATCCTTTGTTTTTCAACCTTCTCTTACGTTTTAGCTTAAAAAAATCTTTTTTCATATAGATCTTTTGTTTTTTAAATCTTTTCTTGCGTTTTAATTTTAAAAACCGTTTTTTTCATATGGATCTATCGTTTTTTAAATCTTTACTTACGTTTTAGTTTTAAAAAAATCTTTTTTCATATGGATCTTTTGTTTTTTTAATCTTTTCTTACTTTTTAATAAAAAAAAACGCTTTTTCCATATGGATCTTTTGTTTTTTAATTCTTTTCTTACGTTTTAGTTTAAAAAAAGTCTTTTTCCATATGGATCTTTTGTTTTTTAAATCTTTTCTTACTTTTTAGTTCAAAAAAAGTCTTTTTTCAAATAGATCTTTTGTTTTTTAATCTTTTCTTACTTTTTAGTTCAAAAAAAGTCTTTTTTCATATCGATCTTTTGTTTTTTAAATCTTTTCTTAACGTTTTAATAAAAAGCAACTCTTTTTTTATATGGATCTTTTGTTTTTTTAATCTTTTCTTACTTTTTAGTTAAAAAAAAGTCTTTTTCCATATGGATCTTTTGTTTTTTAATTCTTTTCTTACGTTTTAGTTTAAAAAAAGTCTTTTTCCATATGGATCTTTTGTTTTTTAAATCTTTTCTTACTTTTTAGTTAAAAAAAAGTCTTTTTCCATATGGATCTTTTGTTTTTTAATTCTTTTCTTACGTTTTAGTTTAAAAAAAGTCTTTTTCCATATGGATCTTTTGTTTTTTAAATCTTTTCTTACTTTTTAGTTCAAAAAAAGTCTTTTTTCATATCGATCTTTTGTTTTTTAAATCTTTTCTTACTTTTTAGTTCAAAAAAAGTCTTTTTTCAAATAGATCTTTTGTTTTTTAATCTTTTCTTACTTTTTAGTTCAAAAAAAGTCTTTTTTCATATCGATCTTTTGTTTTTTAAATCTTTTCTTACTTTTTAGTTCAAAAAAAGTCTTTTTTCAAATAGATCTTTTGTTTTTTAAGCTTTTCTTACTTTTTAGTTCAAAAAAAGTCTTTTTTCATATCGATCTTTTGTTTTTTAAATCTTTTCTTACTTTTTAATTTAAAAAAAACGCTTTTTTCATATGGATCTTTCGTTTTTTATAAATCTTTTCTTACAAATATCCGATTTTTAATAATAAATATAGTAGTAATATAAATAACAAAACAGTACTAATACACATAATAACAAAGGCCATAACGAGCAGTGGGGAGATGAAATAAATTTCAGATCTAGTTTGCTCGACATAAACGTGATGTAACATCGGCCAACTCGATATGAAATTTATCTTGATCACTCGATATTCGACGCCATTAAGAATATGTGGTACGTGACCAATGGTCGTGCGAACATAACAACAAAGAAGGTTGAAATTATAATGCAGAACTAAAAGTAAACGAGAGCCGACTCCGGCATCTAGCAAACTATTTACATTTATGTGCGCGTACAGAATATCAGCCTAAAAAGTGAGTTTTAGCTTGAAAAGGTCCTCGTCCGTTTTAAAAATCAATATCGAAGAAGCAAGAGGTCACAAAAAAAGTGACAACGGCACGCGGTGTTCCCAAGCGGTCACCCATCCAAGTACTGACCGCGCCCGACATTGCTTAACTTCAAACTCAAACTCAAACTCAAAAAGATTTATTTACAAAAGCATTATTACAAGTATTTACAATTTACATACATTTTTTACATTTTCTGGTGGGTTTGGGAAGCCCCTACCATTACGATTTATCTTCCCTTAATGGTTCTAGATTTTAGTTATTTTTATGTTTACTTTTTACCAAATTTGCTAATGCAACTGGTGGCTAACGGCTCCGGTAACATTTATCATTTATAGTTGTACATTTAGGAAAAAATATTACAATAAAAACCTATTCTGTTGGGGTGATCGGGGGTGTGTTTTATGTATTTATCGTTGTTGGTTGAATATCGGTAGTACCTGATATGGAAGTTTATGTTTTATTTTATACGGTGCGTTGTGGCTTCTGATGTTAGTTATGTTTTTTATTAGCGGGTTGGTTTTGTGTTGGTCCACTTGTGTCTCGTAGAATTTCTGCGAACTCTCGAGTATGTGATCCCTAATGTGATCAATGTTTGCCTCCTGATGTAGCTGCGTGATTCTAGTGAATTTATCTTTGTTTAGTATTAGTCTCAGCATCCTATTTTGGAACGTCTGGATTGGTTTTATATTTCTTTTAGCCGTTCCACACCATACCGGGGCTGCGTAGGTCAAGATCGGCCTTATTATCGTTTTATAAATTTGTATTTTATGTTTTTCGTCAAGTTTGCTGTTTTTGGCCATTATTGGGTATAACAGCTTAATTGCTGAGTTGGCCTTTGTTAGTGTCTTTTGGACGTGTGTTTTAAACATTAGTTTATGGTCCAGGTGGACTCCTAAGTATTTAACGCTTTCTTGTAGAATTATTTTCTCATTTCCTACTTCTGGCAGTTGGAATATTTTTGTGTCCTTTATTTTCTTTTTAAAAGTAATCGCCTCTGTTTTTTCAGCGTTTATTGAAACTTTCCAGTTTTTAAAATACCTCTCCAGGACGTCGAGGTGCATTTGGTTCTTTTTATGCGCCGTAATTGCGCTAAACGAGTGCGAATATATCGCGGTATCGTCAGCAAAAAGCGCAATTTTTGTGCTGTTGTGCTGCGGTATGTCGTTGATGAATATTAAGAATAGGGTCGGCCCTAATATTGACCCCTGGGGGACTCCGGCGTTTATTTCTCTTGCTGTAGAAAGGATATCCTTTATTTGTACCTGTAGTTTCCTGTTCGTTAGGTAAGAGTTTGTCAGCTTAATTATTGTAGCCGGGAATTTGTTCTTTATCATTTTAAAAATGAGTCCATCTATCCATACTCTATCAAACGCTTTTTGGATATCGAGTAGCGTCATTGCTGTGACATTTCCTTTGTTGAATTCCCGGCTTATGTCGTTGGTGATCCGTACTATTTGTTGCGTCGTGCTATGGAACTGGCGGAACCCGAACTGATTGTTGTTTAGTATTTTATTTGTCTTTATGTGTCGGTTTATTCGATTATGGATAACTTTTTCTATCAGCTTACTCAGCGTGCTGAGCAGGCTGATCGGCCGATAGCTTGCTGGTGACGAGGGAGTTTTTCCGTTTTTCGGTATCGGAATAACTTTCGCTACTTTCCAGGACTCCGGGAAATAGTGGTTCTTAATAATTGCGTTGGCGATATATGTAATTTGTACTACTGCTTTCCTGGAGAGGTTTTTCAGTATCAAGTTTTGTATCCCATCTTTCCCGGGAGCTTTTAATGAGCTTAGTTTTTTTATTTGTTTGGCAATTTCCATGGGGCTGCTGATTAGTTGATGGTGTTCGTTTTCGCCTGCGGGCTTATTTAAGAATCTTGCCACTTCTTCTTTTACTTTTCTTTGCTCTTCCGTTTCGATCGCCGTGTTGATTTCGTGCACTTGTTTGAAAGTTGTCGCTAGAAGTTCAGCTTTTTCTTCGTTCGTTAGTGCAGTGCTGCCGGCTTCTGTTAGAGCTGGGATTTCCACATGCGACTTCTTCAGAGCTTTCGTCAGTCTCCAGAGGGTGCCGTCTTTTATTTTTAGATTTTGGAGTTTGCGTGTCCAAGCTTCGGCCTTAAGTTCTTTTATTTCCCTCTTGATTGTGTAAGTTTGCCGGGTCATGTTGTCTTTATATTGTTGTTGCCTGGTTTCTTGCCACTTCTTTCGGTTTTTATTCCGTTCTTTTATTAGTTCTTTGATGTTTTGAGGGAGTTCCAGTTGGTTGGAGGTTATTGTTTTTAACTTTATGGATTTTTTAATTGCCTGATTTATTATGGCGGTGATGCTGTCGACTTCGGCTTGGATTTCTTCCTCTGTGTGCATGTTGTTGTTTATCGCTATTTTTTCGTCAAGGGTGGCTCTGAAAAGTTTCCAGTCAGCGGTTTTGTAGTTTAAAATTTTACGAGTAGGATTTTCGATTTGACTGCCTCGAAGTTTAATTACCACTGGATTGTGGTCGGAGCTGAGCTCGTCCAGGCACATTATATTGTCGATTGTTGCAATGTTTTTGCTTAGGGCAATATCTATTGTTGTAGGCGTCGCGTTATTACTAGGGTAATGTGTTGGTTGTGCGGTGTGGTGTAATAGAATATTATTGTTATTTACATACTGGTATATTGTGTTCCCGTTGCCGTTATTTCGGTGGCAATTCCAGGTGAAATGTCTGGCATTTAGGTCCCCAAAAATAAGTACTTTATTGCCTATGCTAAATAATTCATTTAGGGCTTGTAATGTAATTTTATTTTCCGGCCTGTTGTACGCCGAAATTATAAATAAATTATTTGGCAACTTAATGCCCAGACACTCCATTC
The DNA here is from genome assembly GCA_940337035.1 of Agriotes lineatus. Classification (NCBI taxonomy): domain Eukaryota; kingdom Metazoa; phylum Arthropoda; class Insecta; order Coleoptera; family Elateridae; genus Agriotes; species Agriotes lineatus. The sequence continues at coordinate 184,993 of CALNHX010001007.1, forward strand.
CATGGTCTTGCCCCGTGTCCACCTGCATATGGGGTATGTCGTTTCTAATTAGAACAGCCACCCCTCCAGCGTACCTGGTGTTGTCTTTTCTTATTATTCTATATCCTCTTATTTTTAACTTGAAATTATTATCTAATTTTGTTTCATTAATTAATAATATATGGATGGCTGTTCTATTTAGAAATTCCTCCAGTTCGTTATATTTATTTGCTACACTATTAGCGTTCCAACTGCAAACTGTAAGGGCTTTATCCATGAGTGGCTCCTAATTTGCTGCAAAATTTGTGGAAAGCTATGAATTGTTCAATTTCGCCCTTACAGGTTGCAAGTTGGTTGTTTAATTCTTTAACTAGCGTTAACATTTTGTTTAAGTCTATTGTCTTTTCGAGCTTACCTACTTCACTAATTAGTTCATAGAAATTGTTCGGATTGTCTGCATTTTCGTTCATTAATCTAGGGGCGCAATCACTGACCGCGGCTTCCGCGTTTATTATTGGGGTCACTGCACCGTTCACGTTCACTTTCGCTGCAGTCGAGCGCTGGCTACCTGCGTCCCGTGAGTTCCTTGGCTCGGCAGCTACCTGCTTGAACCAGGGGTTGTGAGTTGGCAACGGCGCTGGCCTGAGGGCTGGAAATTGCTGCTTGTTGGTGAATGCCGGGGGCTGTATCGCGGAGGTCATCGTTCGCTGTTCCCGGGCGGCGCTCTTGGATTTCGAGTTTCTGCTTTCTAGCCACTGCAGTTTTTGCAGATAATTTGGGCATTCTATGGAATTTGCGGGATGCCCGCCTTTGCAGTTTGCGCATCTGGCCGGTTCGTCCCTGCTCTTCTTGCATTCTTTTGTTAAGTGCTTTTCGGCGCACTTAAGGCACTGCGGAGCAGCGTTGCAATTAAGGGTTGCGTGGCCCCATTCCTGACACCTATGGCATTGGGAAAGGCGTTTTTTATTTATGTATTTTTCCCAGCGCACTTTTGTGTATGCCAAATATGGCGCATTTTTTTGTAGTTCGCCTACATTCAGTTTTGAATTAAAGGAGATTAGGTATATGGGTGCAGCTGTGTTTTTCATAGGGCTACAGCTTTGTGCATCTATGGAGTATTTATCCTTTAATTCCTTGATTAATTCGGTCGTATCCAGGTCCTGCATGAGTCCTTTGATTACACATGTGGTCGTTCTGTTGTCCATTGTAGTATAAGTATGGTACTCCAAGGTCTCATTTTCGAGTTTTTTCAATAACTGTTTGTGCGCTACTATTGTTTCGGTGTAAATATATGTCCTTTCCTTTGTATACTTTAGGTGAAAATTGTCCCCGATTTTCTCCTTCATAAACTTTACAAATTGCGCGTGGTTTGTAATTTTCTGGTGTAGTACCACCGGAGGCGGTTTTTTATCTCCTCGCTTGCTATTTGCCGCTGAGGTTTCGTCCTCTGGTCCATCGCCGTCGGGGCTCTGCATATCGATGTCCTGCACCGGCTCATTATCGCTTTCCAGATCCGAGAGCGGCTCAAATTGATTTTTAAGCGGTATTGCCGCTGTTTCCTTCTTTCTAACCATGTTGTTTTGCTTGGGGATTAGGAATGGCAACGCTGTGGCTCCAACATTCTCAGAATTTTCAGACGGCCCCGGCAGGGGTTCGTCCCTTTTTAATTTCTTCGGTACCGTACCGCACTCAATTATTGCTTTTGTTATGCATGCACCTTTACACTCACTTAGCACTTTGATTCTAGCTCTCGATTTTCTGTTTTTCATAAACAATATTCACTGAGAAACTCTGCTTCACCCTGGGAATTCCTAGGCTCTGCGCTCGCACTTCACGACCTACCCTAACGGCTGCCGCTCTGTGAATACATTGCTTAACTTCGGTGATCGGACGAGAACCGGTGCTTTCAATGTGGTATGGCCGTTGTCTGTAATTTTTCTCATTGTCCGGGCTTAAGAGGAGCTTTAATGTGTTGAAGAGAGAGCGCCAGTCGAAGTCGAAATGCGATTTTAAAACTGACAAAGCAAATACGCGAAGGAAAATAGGCGCCTCGCGCTTGCCATCTGGCCATAACTTATTGTCCGAGCCGAACACAATTTTATTTTAAAATAATCGCGCTGTAGACCTTCGAGATCCGGGATGGTACGTCTATTACGATTGCAGCGGATTTATTACAACGACAGGCCATCGACTGCCCCGTCATTAAAGATTAAATATAAATCTATTGCGATATTGGAAAATCTTATTTCGCTCTCTGTTTATACCTCATTAGGCATAATTAACCGCGTCTCGAAGCAAAAAAATTTGGCCGTTATAAATTAATACCGACACAGCTTCGGCAAATCTTACACACTCAGCGGAGCGTTATCTTTAATAGGAACGGCCACATAAATTTAACTCGTCGACTGGGAGTCTGAAATGTCATATAATAACATCAACAAGCAGACCGATCTCAAATTTCGCGTATTCTGCAAGCTCACAATTTTTGCAAGTCGGTGCTCGGTATGAAAATGATATTAATATAATCATAATGTAATTATTAATAAAACGCGCTCGGACGAACGAAAGCGGCAGTCTTCGAACTAAAACTCGAGGCGCCCGACGGCGTCGCGGTGCGCTAGCCCGCTTCGATTTTCGCGCGGTCCTCCGGCTCGCCGAGGAAGGTCTCGATGAATAAGGCGTCCGGGAGAGGTTCCTCGAACAGAAAGTGGCGCGCCGGGACTCCCGTCGCCCGACGGGGACGCCTTCGAACTTCGAAGCGTGGCAGCCGCTCGACTCGCTCCCGGCCGAGCTGCACGGAGCGAGGCTCGAGAGCGATTTTACGCCGAACCGAAAGAGCCACGGCGATGCCGCTCGGGACGCTGACGGACGGTAGCGGCCGCCTTCCCGGAGACCCCCGGACGCCGCTCTCCGACGACGGAAGGGAGTCCTGCGGCGCACCAAAGAGGAGAACGCGCCGGCCGAGACCTAGATTCTCGGGAAGTTCGAGGCGCTCGGCGGGCCCGGCGGCCGCTCCGTCGAACGCCGGCGCGACGATCCGACGGCCCGGTGTTTCTCCTCGGCGAGTGCGAAAGTGGATCGTCGTAACTCGAAAGACGCGGGCGTCGCCGCCGTCGGAACGCGAAGGCGGCGAACACGAAAGCGCCATGTACGAGGCCGTCGAGGAGGATTGAAAATTTCTAGCGATTTCTATTGCCGGTACGAGCGCTCGCAGTTGGGTATCGGCTAGCTTGTTCGCGCTCGCGATTCAGTCTCGTTCTGCCCGAAAGCAAAGTTCGCTGCTTTTACTTACAGTTTACAGCCGCGGGTTGCGCGAATAACGAGAGTGAAATTGTTAAAAAGTTAAGTGAGCTATCAGTTCGAGTTTAGTGTGTGCGCGATGGCAGATTCGGCAACGGCATCCCCTGCGGCGGCGTCGGCGGCCGCCGCCTCCACGCCCGCTTCGTCGAAGAAATCCGCGAAGAAGGGCGCCAAGGCCGGAGGGGCCCGCGCGAAGCCCAACCACCCTCGCACCTCCGAGATGGTGAACAACGCGATCAAGAGCCTCAAGGAGAGAGGCGGCTCTTCACTTCAGGCGATCAAGAAGTACGTCGCCGCCAACTACAAGGTGGACGCCGAGAAGCTGTCGCCGTTCATCAAGAAGTACCTGAAATCGGCGGTCGCGTCCGGTGCTCTCGTTCAAACCAAAGGTAAGGGCGCTTCGGGCTCTTTCAAGCTGAGCGGCGGCGCCGCCGGAGGCGGTTCCGCCAAGCAGTCGGACAAGAAGGGCTCAGCCGCGACGCCCAAGAAGGCGGCGGGCAGGAAGCCGGGCTCCGGAAGGCCTAAGGGCTCGACGGCCGCCAAGAAAGCCGCCAAGCCGAAGAAGGCCGCCGACAAGAAACCTAAAGGTAAGAAGGCAGCCGCCGCTTCCCCGTCCGCCGCCGCCGAGAAGAAGGCCGCCAAGCCCAAGTCCCCCTCGAAGGCGAAAAAGACCACCAAAGTGCCCACGAAGAAGCCTAAAGCTCCGAAACCCAAGAAGGCGAAGGCCCCCGCCAAGGCGGCGTCCCCCAAGAAGGCAGCAGCGAAAAAGAAGTAATGCGTCGCCGTCCACACCACCACAGGCCGGCCTCCAGCAGCCAGGATCCTCTACTCCCGACGACGTGCCGCCGCGACGCGGCATTAAAATGGCCCTTTTCAGGGCCACAAATATTTTTACAAAAAGAATTATCGACAGACGTTGAGTTCCGCTGGTGTTAACGAGCACCGCAAAAATCATTTGCTTAATAATATTGTAATGCAGCTGCGAGGCACAATTTTTGAATTTCAACGTAATCACACCGATTCAATGCAGCTAACGAATGAGGTTTAGAGCATCGAGAGATATTTTAAATAAAGTTAAAAGTTAATGTAATAAATCAATTGAGCTAATTATATTAAATAGGGAGGTTTTGCGTAACAAGTATTTTAAAATTAAAAGTAACTAGGTGTGCAACTTCGCATTTTCAACTGACGCGAAGTTAGCCTGCCGCTTTTCACGAGCACCGCATAAATCATACTCGAAAATATTTTATCTCAAGTTAAAACGAAACTCGCGCTTTTAACAGTAAAGGCAATTCGAATTTCAAATTCAAAGAAACAATAGCACAGCAAGAAGGCGCAAAAGAGCTATTTAAATTGAGGTTGCAGAGAGTTCAAAATTAAAAGTAACAAGTCGCATCTTGGACATTCTTTTCTTTAGAATTTTGTGGTTCTGAAAAGAACCGTTTTTTTTTATTTGGGCTTTATCGCAGGCGCGATTAAATTAGGCCCGTTCGCCTCTGATGCGTCTCGCCAGCTGTATGTCTTTGGGCATGATGGTCACCCTCTTGGCGTGGATGGCGCACAGATTGGTGTCCTCGAAGAGGCCGACCAGGTACGCCTCGCTCGCCTCCTGGAGCGCCATGACGGCGGAGCTCTGGAATCGCAGGTCGGTCTTGAAGTCCTGGGCGATCTCGCGGACCAGACGCTGGAAGGGCAGCTTGCGGATGAGGAGCTCGGTGGATTTCTGGTAGCGCCTGATCTCGCGGAGGGCGACGGTACCGGGCCTGTAGCGATGGGGCTTCTTGACGCCGCCGGTAGCGGGAGCGCTCTTCCTCGCCGCCTTAGTCGCGAGCTGTTTGCGCGGGGCCTTGCCTCCGGTAGATTTACGAGCCGTCTGCTTGGTACGGGCCATGGCGAATAGAGTAAAATGGTAAAGTTCTCTTGCGACTTGCACGTACAGAGCTGGAACGAAGATGTAACGGCCGCGATCCTTTGCGAGTTGCATTTATAGACTCTGCTTCGTGCCCATTGGCAGCCCGGAGCGCCAGGGCACGCCTATCGCGCGAGTCGAGTTGATAAAAGAGAGGAGCGCAGAGCAAAATTTTCACAGGCATTCTCAGCAACGAAGCCAGCCCGCATCGCTTTCCAGTTCAACGTTCGAAGTCCGAGAATCCGAGATCCGAGCTAAAGATGACCGGCCGCGGCAAGGGAGGTAAAGGATTGGGCAAAGGGGGCGCCAAGCGTCACCGCAAGGTGCTCCGCGACAACATCCAGGGCATCACGAAGCCTGCGATCCGTCGCCTGGCCCGACGAGGCGGCGTCAAGCGCATCTCCGGCCTCATCTACGAGGAGACCCGGGGCGTGCTGAAGGTGTTCCTCGAGAACGTCATCAGGGACGCCGTCACCTACACCGAGCACGCCAAGAGGAAGACCGTCACCGCCATGGACGTCGTGTACGCCCTGAAGCGGCAAGGCCGCACCCTGTACGGCTTCGGCGGTTAAGCGAGCTGCAAACGAAACTGCCCCGTCATCGCAGAAGGAATTTTAAAAAAAACGGTTCTTTTCAGAACCACAAATTTTCACAACAAAAAGATATATCTATCAGACGTGCGACAATTTACTCTTTACTAGTTAAAAACTAAAAACGTCATGTAATGAGCGGCAATAACGAAAGAGTTTGGTTTGGCCAGCCTTGAAGCTTTAGAAGCTTGCAAATTATTAATAGTAATAAACGGATCGAAGAATGCGTTCCTAAGCATCTCGTTAATAATTTGTCGTAAAATTAAACAAAGGAGAGCCGAAAGTTGAAATTTGTGCGACAGCCTGCGATTACTACTAAACGATTGCTTGTAACGCAACCCGGGCAGGATCGCTTTATTTCAGTATTAATAATTAAAGCTAATAAATAGCAGTGACGTCTGTGAGATGCATTCTTTTTGAAAGAGAATTTGTGGCCCTGAGAAGGGCCGGTTTTTTTTGCTCGTAGTTTTTTTTCGAATTTAAGCCTTCTTTTCAGTTTTCTTGGGCAACAGAACCGCCTGGATGTTCGGCAGGACGCCGCCCTGGGCGATCGTGACTCCGGAGAGCAGCTTGTTCAGCTCCTCGTCGTTCCTTATCGCCAGCTGGAGATGGCGGGGGATGATGCGGGTCTTCTTGTTGTCGCGGGCCGCGTTGCCGGCCAACTCGAGAACTTCGGCGGCGAGGTACTCCATGACGGCGGCCAGGTAGACGGGCGCCCCGGCGCCGACGCGCTCCGCGTAGTTGCCCTTCCTGAGGAGCCTGTGTATTCTGCCGACGGGGAACTGGAGGCCGGCACGGCTGGAGCGGGACTTCGCCTTTCCCTTGACCTTTCCTCCCTTACCGCGTCCGGACATTGTTCTAGTAGGATCGGAATATAAGCAGCAGATGCGATAGAACGAGAAGTCGACCGTGTATTGAAGCGGGCCTGCCGGCGCGCAACGAATTTATAGGGAACCGCGTTTGCCAATCGGGGCTCGGGAGTCGCGCTGGGTGGAGCCTACAAGAATCAGACCGAGACTACAAAACAGGGCTCATTTTCGTTCCGATATTAAATCTCGAGCCGAATCAGAAGACCGCAGTCGCAGTAGCAGTCGAAGTCGAAGTTCGAAAGGATCACGGCAAACCTATTCTATCGCAGCCATGCCACCCAAGACTAGCGGAAAAGCAGCAAAGAAGGCCGGAAAGGCGCAGAAGAACATCTCGAAGGGCGACAAGAAAAAGAAGCGCAGGAGGAAGGAGAGCTACGCCATCTACATCTACAAGGTGCTGAAGCAGGTGCATCCCGACACCGGCATCTCCAGCAAGGCGATGAGCATCATGAACAGCTTCGTCAACGACATCTTCGAGCGCATCGCCGCCGAGGCCTCCCGCCTGGCGCACTACAACAAGCGTTCGACCATCACGAGCCGGGAGATCCAAACGGCCGTCAGGCTTCTGTTGCCCGGCGAGCTGGCGAAGCACGCCGTGAGCGAAGGAACCAAGGCCGTCACCAAGTACACCAGCTCGAAGTAAGAAGCCGAAGGCGAAGCTCCGCTCCTCCGGGCGGAAGTTGCAGCTCTAAAAAAAACGGTTCTTTTCAGAACCACAATCCACCTCGCAAAAAGAATATCTCGCTAGACGATAAATTTAAAAAACTCGAAGGCGAAAAACCAAACGACGATCGAACACCGGTAAAATTGAACTTTAGAAATGAATATTTTAATCTCTTTCTGTTTTTATCACTGGGTCAAGTCTCGAGACTACTTTTTGCGTTTTTAATAACGTGTGAAAATTGCTCCAACTTATATTTCCGTAGGTCGACTACATAAAATACTATTAAGAAGAAAGAAGCATTAGAAAAAGCAACATAATTACGAGTATTTAATGTTTTATTGTACATCATATTGCATACCAGCTGACCCAGTTTTATTTGCAATCAGCTGTGTACGTGTAACACGGCGCCGCGCCGCGCCGTTTGTTTTGCTTGCGCTCGCATCTTTCGCTATTCTCGGACTTCGGCCGTTGGCCCTCTCGATATTTGAAATTGTTCGAAGCGCACGTTGCAAAGTGCTATCGAATTTGTCAAAGAGAAACCTTCTGCGACGCCCAATTTCAGTTTTCGAGATGACACGGGTTGGGTATGTGCATACGCGCTTCGAAGGATTTTTAAAAAAGTTGCCCCGAACCGGCTTCGAACTCGCTACCTACCTAACGCCCGCCGATTCGTTTCTTTCTCTGTCGCTCGCGCATGCAAATCTCGTTTTTCTTTTTAGTGCATCGGACCCGCGTACATCAGCTGCTCCTTGCTGCTCGAACAATAAACGTTCGGTCTTTCACTCTTACGCACGCGCACTCATACTCTCTCTGTCTCTCTGACTCTCTCTCTCTCTCGCGCGCGCGCGCTCTCTCGCTCTGCGTCCCTCAATGGGTTTTATCGAACTGCAGGCGAATTATCCGAATTCGCGGGCGAGTTTCGTGTTTCATCTTGTACTATTGCTACACAAAGAGAAAAGACTAGGACAAGTAACAAATCTAGAGGCCACGAATTTCTATTATTTTAGTTGACGAAATGACTTTTTAACTGTCATGTGAATAATATCCAACCTGTCATATGTCATATCAAATTTTAATATCAAAAACTACGATACGAAACAATTGTAAAATTAGTTAAACGTGCAATTTGCCGAATAATTATAACTAAACTCATGCTTGGCTTTACTGGGAGAGTGACGTTTTGAAATAATTTGTTACCAATAGTACATTAACGTACGGCGGCGCCGTTTGTTTTGCTTGCGCTCGCGTCTTTCGCAATTCTCGGACTTCGGCCGTTGGCCCGTTCGATATTTAAAATTTTTTATGTGCACGTTGCCCTCGCTATCGCATTTGTCAAAGAGAGAGCTTCTGCGACGCCCGAATTCAGTTTTCGAGATGACACTGGTTAGGTATGTGCATACGCGCTTTGAAGGATTTTTTAAAAAGTTGCCCCGAACCGGCTTCGAACTCGCTACCTGCCTAACTCTCGTCGGGGCTTTTCTTTCTCTGTCGCTCGCGCACGCAAATCTCGTGTTCGATTTTGCTGCCGCTAACCCGCGCCCAGTGCTTGCGTCGGCTGCTCCCTGCTACTCGGCCTAAAACGTTCGATCTCCCTCTCCATCTGCTTCGCACACCGATAACGCCCGTATCGGTTTTAAGGTCCGATCAGCCGAATTCTCCGAATTCGCGGGCGAGTTTCGCGTTTCATCTTGTGCGTAACATCCGGCCGTTTGGATCGCTTGCTTAGATACTTTTAATATCAAAGTCTATGTCGTTTCTTACGTTGGCTTGTAAAGAGATAACTACTCTCACTTAGGTTTTATTATAAAAAAACCCGTGTCTCATATGGATCCTTTGTTTTTCAACCTTCTCTTACGTTTTAGCTTAAAAAAATCTTTTTTCATATAGATCTTTTGTTTTTTAAATCTTTTCTTGCGTTTTAATTTTAAAAACCGTTTTTTTCATATGGATCTATCGTTTTTTAAATCTTTACTTACGTTTTAGTTTTAAAAAAATCTTTTTTCATATGGATCTTTTGTTTTTTTAATCTTTTCTTACTTTTTAATAAAAAAAAACGCTTTTTCCATATGGATCTTTTGTTTTTTAATTCTTTTCTTACGTTTTAGTTTAAAAAAAGTCTTTTTCCATATGGATCTTTTGTTTTTTAAATCTTTTCTTACTTTTTAGTTCAAAAAAAGTCTTTTTTCAAATAGATCTTTTGTTTTTTAATCTTTTCTTACTTTTTAGTTCAAAAAAAGTCTTTTTTCATATCGATCTTTTGTTTTTTAAATCTTTTCTTAACGTTTTAATAAAAAGCAACTCTTTTTTTATATGGATCTTTTGTTTTTTTAATCTTTTCTTACTTTTTAGTTAAAAAAAAGTCTTTTTCCATATGGATCTTTTGTTTTTTAATTCTTTTCTTACGTTTTAGTTTAAAAAAAGTCTTTTTCCATATGGATCTTTTGTTTTTTAAATCTTTTCTTACTTTTTAGTTAAAAAAAAGTCTTTTTCCATATGGATCTTTTGTTTTTTAATTCTTTTCTTACGTTTTAGTTTAAAAAAAGTCTTTTTCCATATGGATCTTTTGTTTTTTAAATCTTTTCTTACTTTTTAGTTCAAAAAAAGTCTTTTTTCATATCGATCTTTTGTTTTTTAAATCTTTTCTTACTTTTTAGTTCAAAAAAAGTCTTTTTTCAAATAGATCTTTTGTTTTTTAATCTTTTCTTACTTTTTAGTTCAAAAAAAGTCTTTTTTCATATCGATCTTTTGTTTTTTAAATCTTTTCTTACTTTTTAGTTCAAAAAAAGTCTTTTTTCAAATAGATCTTTTGTTTTTTAAGCTTTTCTTACTTTTTAGTTCAAAAAAAGTCTTTTTTCATATCGATCTTTTGTTTTTTAAATCTTTTCTTACTTTTTAATTTAAAAAAAACGCTTTTTTCATATGGATCTTTCGTTTTTTATAAATCTTTTCTTACAAATATCCGATTTTTAATAATAAATATAGTAGTAATATAAATAACAAAACAGTACTAATACACATAATAACAAAGGCCATAACGAGCAGTGGGGAGATGAAATAAATTTCAGATCTAGTTTGCTCGACATAAACGTGATGTAACATCGGCCAACTCGATATGAAATTTATCTTGATCACTCGATATTCGACGCCATTAAGAATATGTGGTACGTGACCAATGGTCGTGCGAACATAACAACAAAGAAGGTTGAAATTATAATGCAGAACTAAAAGTAAACGAGAGCCGACTCCGGCATCTAGCAAACTATTTACATTTATGTGCGCGTACAGAATATCAGCCTAAAAAGTGAGTTTTAGCTTGAAAAGGTCCTCGTCCGTTTTAAAAATCAATATCGAAGAAGCAAGAGGTCACAAAAAAAGTGACAACGGCACGCGGTGTTCCCAAGCGGTCACCCATCCAAGTACTGACCGCGCCCGACATTGCTTAACTTCGGTGATCGGACGAGAACCGGTGCTTTCAATGTGGTATGGCCGTTGTCTGTAATTTTTCTCATTGTCCGGGCTTAAGAGGAGCTTTAATGTGTTGAAGAGAGAGCGCCAGTCGAAGTCGAAATGCGATTTTAAAACTGACAAAGCAAATACGCGAAGGAAAATAGGCGCCTCGCGCTTGCCATCTGGCCATAACTTATTGTCCGAGCCGAACACAATTTTATTTTAAAATAATCGCGCTGTAGACCTTCGAGATCCGGGATGGTACGTCTATTACGATTGCAGCGGATTTATTACAACGACAGGCCATCGACTGCCCCGTCATTAAAGATTAAATATAAATCTATTGCGATATTGGAAAATCTTATTTCGCTCTCTGTTTATACCTCATTAGGCATAATTAACCGCGTCTCGAAGCAAAAAAATTTGGCCGTTATAAATTAATACCGACACAGCTTCGGCAAATCTTACACACTCAGCGGAGCGTTATCTTTAATAGGAACGGCCACATAAATTTAACTCGTCGCCTGGGAGTCTGAAATGTCATATAATAACATCAACAAGCAGACCGATCTCAAATTTCGCGTATTCTGCAAGCTCACAATTTTTGCAAGTCGGTGCTCGGTATGAAAATGATATTAATATAATCATAATGTAATTATTAATAAAACGCGCTCGGACGAACGAAAGCGGCAGTCTTCGAACTAAAACTCGAGGCGCCCGACGGCGTCGCGGTGCGCTAGCCCGCTTCGATTTTCGCGCGGTCCTCCGGCTCGCCGAGGAAGGTCTCGATGAATAAGGCGTCCGGGAGAGGTTCCTCGAACAGAAAGTGGCGCGCCGGGACTCCCGTCGCCCGACGGGGACGCCTTCGAACTTCGAAGCGTGGCAGCCGCTCGACTCGCTCCCGGCCGAGCTGCACGGAGCGAGGCTCGAGAGCGATTTTACGCCGAACCGAAAGAGCCACGGCGATGCCGCTCGGGACGCTGACGGACGGTAGCGGCCGCCTTCCCGGAGACCCCCGGACGCCGCTCTCCGACGACGGAAGGGAGTCCTGCGGCGCACCAAAGAGGAGAACGCGCCGGCCGAGACCTAGATTCTCGGGAAGTTCGAGGCGCTCGGCGGGCCCGGCGGCCGCTCCGTCGAACGCCGGCGCGACGATCCGACGGCCCGGTGTTTCTCCTCGGCGAGTGCGAAAGTGGATCGTCGTAACTCGAAAGACGCGGGCGTCGCCGCCGTCGGAACGCGAAGGCGGCGAACACGAAAGCGCCATGTACGAGGCCGTCGAGGAGGATTGAAAATTTCTAGCGATTTCTATTGCCGGTACGAGCGCTCGCAGTTGGGTATCGGCTAGCTTGTTCGCGCTCGCGATTCAGTCTCGTTCTGCCCGAAAGCAAAGTTCGCTGCTTTTACTTACAGTTTACAGCCGCGGGTTGCGCGAATAACGAGAGTGAAATTGTTAAAAAGTTAAGTGAGCTATCAGTTCGAGTTTAGTGTGTGCGCGATGGCAGATTCGGCAACGGCATCCCCTGCGGCGGCGTCGGCGGCCGCCGCCTCCACGCCCGCTTCGTCGAAGAAATCCGCGAAGAAGGGCGCCAAGGCCGGAGGGGCCCGCGCGAAGCCCAACCACCCTCGCACCTCCGAGATGGTGAACAACGCGATCAAGAGCCTCAAGGAGAGAGGCGGCTCTTCACTTCAGGCGATCAAGAAGTACGTCGCCGCCAACTACAAGGTGGACGCCGAGAAGCTGTCGCCGTTCATCAAGAAGTACCTGAAATCGGCGGTCGCGTCCGGTGCTCTCGTTCAAACCAAAGGTAAGGGCGCTTCGGGCTCTTTCAAGCTGAGCGGCGGCGCCGCCGGAGGCGGTTCCGCCAAGCAGTCGGACAAGAAGGGCTCAGCCGCGACGCCCAAGAAGGCGGCGGGCAGGAAGCCGGGCTCCGGAAGGCCTAAGGGCTCGACGGCCGCCAAGAAAGCCGCCAAGCCGAAGAAGGCCGCCGACAAGAAACCTAAAGGTAAGAAGGCAGCCGCCGCTTCCCCGTCCGCCGCCGCCGAGAAGAAGGCCGCCAAGCCCAAGTCCCCCTCGAAGGCGAAAAAGACCACCAAAGTGCCCACGAAGAAGCCTAAAGCTCCGAAACCCAAGAAGGCGAAGGCCCCCGCCAAGGCGGCGTCCCCCAAGAAGGCAGCAGCGAAAAAGAAGTAATGCGTCGCCGTCCACACCACCACAGGCCGGCCTCCAGCAGCCAGGATCCTCTACTCCCGACGACGTGCCGCCGCGACGCGGCATTAAAATGGCCCTTTTCAGGGCCACAAATATTTTTACAAAAAGAATTATCGACAGACGTTGAGTTCCGCTGGTGTTAACGAGCACCGCAAAAATCATTTGCTTAATAATATTGTAATGCAGCTGCGAGGCACAATTTTTGAATTTCAACGTAATCACACCGATTCAATGCAGCTAACGAATGAGGTTTAGAGCATCGAGAGATATTTTAAATAAAGTTAAAAGTTAATGTAATAAATCAATTGAGCTAATTATATTAAATAGGGAGGTTTTGCGTAACAAGTATTTTAAAATTAAAAGTAACTAGGTGTGCAACTTCGCATTTTCAACTGACGCGAAGTTAGCCTGCCGCTTTTCACGAGCACCGCATAAATCATACTCGAAAATATTTTATCTCAAGTTAAAACGAAACTCGCGCTTTTAACAGTAAAGGCAATTCGAATTTCAAATTCAAAGAAACAATAGCACAGCAAGAAGGCGCAAAAGAGCTATTTAAATTGAGGTTGCAGAGAGTTCAAAATTAAAAGTAACAAGTCGCATCTTGGACATTCTTTTCTTTAGAATTTTGTGGTTCTGAAAAGAACCGTTTTTTTTTATTTGGGCTTTATCGCAGGCGCGATTAAATTAGGCCCGTTCGCCTCTGATGCGTCTCGCCAGCTGTATGTCTTTGGGCATGATGGTCACCCTCTTGGCGTGGATGGCGCACAGATTGGTGTCCTCGAAGAGGCCGACCAGGTACGCCTCGCTCGCCTCCTGGAGCGCCATGACGGCGGAGCTCTGGAATCGCAGGTCGGTCTTGAAGTCCTGGGCGATCTCGCGGACCAGACGCTGGAAGGGCAGCTTGCGGATGAGGAGCTCGGTGGATTTCTGGTAGCGCCTGATCTCGCGGAGGGCGACGGTACCGGGCCTGTAGCGATGGGGCTTCTTGACGCCGCCGGTAGCGGGAGCGCTCTTCCTCGCCGCCTTAGTCGCGAGCTGTTTGCGCGGGGCCTTGCCTCCGGTAGATTTACGAGCCGTCTGCTTGGTACGGGCCATGGCGAATAGAGTAAAATGGTAAAGTTCTCTTGCGACTTGCACGTACAGAGCTGGAACGAAGATGTAACGGCCGCGATCCTTTGCGAGTTGCATTTATAGACTCTGCTTCGTGCCCATTGGCAGCCCGGAGCGCCAGGGCACGCCTATCGCGCGAGTCGAGTTGATAAAAGAGAGGAGCGCAGAGCAAAATTTCATTCTGACCTGAGCAGCGAGCGAAGCACATCAGCCTAGTAAGCCAATCAGGAAAGAGAAAGTTCGAGCGCTACAGCGGTCCGGGGAGTCCAGGGCATTAGCCGGTTGGTTCTCCGGGCGCGCACAGTTATAAAGAATTGTCGACATACGTACATCGAGTGCCATGTCCGCCACCCAGGACCTCATCAGTGCTGTACCCGCGACGGAGGAAGATCCACCGCGGACAGTCCACCAGCAGCCCCGCTCCAAGTCGGATGCAGAGGCCAGAGCAACCGCTAGCTCTTCTCGAGGCGCAAAACGCCAAAAGACGGGCAGCATCAACAGCTCCAACAGCAGCGACGACAGCGACGACAACGACATGGATGTCGACAAACCTACAGCCCCGCTAAGCTATAGCGAGGCAGCTAAGCAGCCACCAACGGACGGTACAGCAGCACCTCCGAAGGCCAAAACGAAGGTTCCGCCCATCGTTGTGAGCAAAATCGACAACTTTCTGAACCACGCCAGAAAGCTAAAGGAAGCACTAGGCAACAAAATCGACATCCGCGCAGCAGGCCAGGGGGCCCGCATATATGCAGAAAACCCTACCGAGTTCCGCTACATCCAGGATTATCTGAAGAAAGCCAAACTCGAATTCCATACTTACACGCTGCCGGCCAATAGGGAAATCAAAGTGGCTATCAAAGGACTGGCATCCAGCATAAAGGCTGACGAGGTAACAGAAGAGCTCACAGACATGGGCTACTCTCCTACCTACGTCACGAAGCTACAGGGAAAAGGGCGCCAGTATTCCAACACCTTCCTGGTATGCCTTAAGATACTCCCAAACACCAAGGAGATCTACAACATTACCGAGCTCCTGTACTGCAAGAGAGTACGAGTCGAGGCGTTCAGATCTAAAGCGATCATACCTCAGTGCTTCGCGTGCCAACGATTCGGGCACTCCAGTCTAAACTGTGGCTTTGCCCCGCGCTGCGTCCGCTGCGCCAAAACCCACCTTGCAGCGGACTGCAAGAAAAAGATGGAAGAAGCGCCTACCTGCGTGAACTGCACAGGGCCACACCCCGCCAACTACTGCAAATGCCCAGCGTACCAGGCCGAGCTTAAGAAAAAGGCACCAGCGAGGGTACCCCTGCTAGCAGAGGCTGCAGCCTCACAACCGCACACGGAAGAAGATGAGGACGGCTTCCAAACAAAAACAAGAAGGCGTAACAAGCAACAAACACCAGCAGTCACGCCAAGCGACTCCGCACCCGTCACCAGGGTAACGGAAACCGTCATAGCCCAAGTCCAAGCAGCTATGACGCCCCCAGCCGCCACCCATGTTGCTATTGCTCCTAAGAGCACTACCGGTCACACAGCTGCCGCCAAAACTACATCACACAAGGCAAACACAGCTACCAAAACTGCCGCAACAGCTAAAACCGCAGCAACCCCTACTGCTGTCGCCACCACCTCCAAGGCTATCATGGCTGCCAGGCCCACCAAAACCGCCACCAGCTCCAAGATGCCCGAAGGCATGAAAAAGACGAAGTCAGCCACATGTGCCCAAACAACACCAGCGGGCAGCATAAATGTGCTGGGCTTTACGATCCACCTGGACAAACTTTCCCAGTGGATCGCTACAATATCCCAAGCGTACCAGGAAGGTAGATCCATTATCGGGCTGCTAATCGCAGCAATAAGCGACATAGTAGCCCATAATGTGTAACACACCCGCAGACGCTCAGATGAGAATCATCCACTGGAACGCCAACGGCATCCAGCACAAAAAACAAGAGCTGCGTAATTTCATAAGAACACATAACGCCGATGTGATTATGATCAACGAGACTCATCTCGCTCCACGAATCAAGTTTTCCATGGCAAACTATGTAATATACAGGACAGACAGGCCGCCAGTAGCTGGAATTCACTCTTATGGAGGAACTGCGATTCTGGTGAAACGAAAACTGATGCAGCAACAACTTAACTTACCTGCCAACGACCTGGAGGCCACGGGGGTGACAATCCGCGCATCGGGCCGCGACCTTAGGCTGATATCGGCATACCGACAGCCCCGAAGACAACTTAGCACACAGAACCTCGACGACTTCATGGCAAACAACGACGCCACGATAGTCGCCGGAGACCTAAACGCTAAACATCCGGCCTGGGGCTCCCGATTAACAAACACAGAAGGCCGAAGACTCTACCACCACACGGCAGGACAAAACTACGAAGTAATTGGGCCAGACTCGCCGACATACGTCCCCACAAACCCCCAGCATCAGCCCGATGTCCTAGACGTGCTGTTGGTGAAGGACATGCCGTTCCACTACCAACTGGAGGTCGTGGAGGACCTCAGCTCCGACCACCTGCCGCTACTTATCACTATACAAACAGATCCACGCCAGACACGGGCCAGAGCAACAACCAGGAAGGTTACAAACTGGCGTCGTTTCAACGAAACTCTCCAGAGAAATATCCAAAACGGCAACCCGGACATTAACACGGGCGAAGACATCGACGAGTGCGTCGGCGAGCTGACGCAAGGAATCACCAACGCCCTGGAAGACGCTACTCGGATCCTTGACTGCAAACACAAAAAGCCTACCTTGCCTCCATACCTCAGGCACGCAATCAAGGAGAAGAGAAAGCTAGTACGAAGATGGCAGCTTACCAGGGATCCAGCCATCAAACGTCAGCTCAACGCAAAACAGGAGTCCCTCAAAGAGGCTTTAAAGGACTTCTACAACGAGAGTTGGACGAGCCATGTCAGCAGTGAAATGCAAAAAAACGGCAACGTGTACCGCCTCAACAGGAGCCTGAAACGAAAGGACGGCCCGCCATGCCCGCTCGCTGGCCCCAACGGCCCCGTCTACGACCCCCAGGGACAAGCTGATCTCTTCGCTGAAACTATGAGGGAAACCTTCACGGCCAACGAGAACGTTGACCATGCTCACACACACAGGACGCTAGAACAACTCCGAGCAATCCTGGACACCAATCCAGAACACATAATCCCGGTCGTCGCCCCAAACGAGGTCCGCGACGTAATCCTTCGTCAAAGTCGCCATAAAGCCCCAGGAATCGACGGCATTTCCTACGCAGCACTACAGAATATTCCGAAGAAGACCCTAGCCTATATTACGCGGCTCTTCAACGGGATTCTCGTCCACCGACACTTCCCCACTCTGTGGAAGAGAGCCGTTGTCGTCATGCTCCCCAAGCCGGGAAAGCGAAAAACGGACCCGAACAACTACAGACCAATTTCGCTACTGCCTGCGTTGGCCAAAATTTTCGAGAGAGTACTCCTCAAGAGGCTGAACCACCACCTCCAGTTTCGGCCAGAACAATTCGGGTTCAGAGCAGAACATTCGACGACGATGCAGCTCATCAAAGTAGTGGACGACATCGCCGAAGGTTTCAACCGGGAGAAGTTACCATCGCCGTCTTCCTGGACACCGAGAAGGCCTTTGACAAAGTGTGGCCACAAGGTCTTCTCGTGAAACTTTCAACCACCCAGAACGTGCCCACCGAATTCATACAACTGCTGCACAGCTACCTGACGGACAGAAGCTTTGTAATAAGAGTTGAAGGCAAGCTATCCAACCCCACCGCAGCCGAAGCAGGAGTTCCGCAAGGAGGATGCCTCTCGCCTGCACTCTTTAACAGCTACATTGACGATCTCCCCTGCAGAGATGACGTTAAATGCGCAATTTACGCAGATGACGTCATGCTCTACAGCAAGAGCAGATTCCCAGCGGCAGCAACAAGGAAGATGCAACAGCAGCTAGATCAGCTCCCTCAATGGTACGGGAAATGGCGCCTCAAGCTGAACTCCACCAAAACAGAAGCCATCGCCTTCACGCGAAAGTGGGCAAGCAGCATTCCGACCGTCAGGTTGCAACAGCGGGTGATACCATGGAGCTCCGCCGTCAACTATCTTGGCGTCACAATGGACAGGCAGCTCACATTCAGTGAGCACGTGAAAAAGGTCACATGCAAAGCTCGGCGGGCAAGAGGAATGCTATATCCCGTCTTAGCGTGCCACGAGGGACTCCCACTCACCACCAGGTTGAATATGTATAAGCAGTACATCAGGCCAATAATCACCTACGCTGCACCGGCCTGGATGAGCCTCATATCCACCACCAGCAGAAGGAAGTTGGAAACGATACAATCGTCCACCCTGAGGAAGGCCACAGGATCCCCGTGGTACGTCAGGAATGAGACAATCGCCGCCGACACCAACGTCGAGTCCGTGCACGAGTTTGTGCAAAAAATTGCACAGAACTGCTACAACACAATCGACTCCTCCGAGCAAGAAGGCATAAGAGCTATAGCTCCTGAAGCAGGCACCCAGGAGCGCTACAAGAAAAGACCCAGGAGAATCCTGGATTGAGATTGACATAAGATCACATTAAGTAAATGATAATATGCAAGCAGTAAAAGCCTAACGGCTAAGGCTGCTCGAACAAACGGACCCCGAGAAGGTCCAACCCGACAAGCTGACGCAAAATTTTCACAGGCATTCTCAGCAACGAAGCCAGCCCGCATCGCTTTCCAGTTCAACGTTCGAAGTCCGAGAATCCGAGATCCGAGCTAAAGATGACCGGCCGCGGCAAGGGAGGTAAAGGATTGGGCAAAGGGGGCGCCAAGCGTCACCGCAAGGTGCTCCGCGACAACATCCAGGGCATCACGAAGCCTGCGATCCGTCGCCTGGCCCGACGAGGCGGCGTCAAGCGCATCTCCGGCCTCATCTACGAGGAGACCCGGGGCGTGCTGAAGGTGTTCCTCGAGAACGTCATCAGGGACGCCGTCACCTACACCGAGCACGCCAAGAGGAAGACCGTCACCGCCATGGACGTCGTGTACGCCCTGAAGCGGCAAGGCCGCACCCTGTACGGCTTCGGCGGTTAAGCGAGCTGCAAACGAAACTGCCCCGTCATCGCAGAAGGAATTTTAAAAAAAACGGTTCTTTTCAGAACCACAAATTTTCACAACAAAAAGATATATCTATCAGACGTGCGACAATTTACTCTTTACTAGTTAAAAACTAAAAACGTCATGTAATGAGCGGCAATAACGAAAGAGTTTGGTTTGGCCAGCCTTGAAGCTTTAGAAGCTTGCAAATTATTAATAGTAATAAACGGATCGAAGAATGCGTTCCTAAGCATCTCGTTAATAATTTGTCGTAAAATTAAACAAAGGAGAGCCGAAAGTTGAAATTTGTGCGACAGCCTGCGATTACTACTAAACGATTGCTTGTAACGCAACCCGGGCAGGATCGCTTTATTTCAGTATTAATAATTAAAGCTAATAAATAGCAGTGACGTCTGTGAGATGCATTCTTTTTGAAAGAGAATTTGTGGCCCTGAGAAGGGCCGGTTTTTTTTGCTCGTAGTTTTTTTTCGAATTTAAGCCTTCTTTTCAGTTTTCTTGGGCAACAGAACCGCCTGGATGTTCGGCAGGACGCCGCCCTGGGCGATCGTGACTCCGGAGAGCAGCTTGTTCAGCTCCTCGTCGTTCCTTATCGCCAGCTGGAGATGGCGGGGGATGATGCGGGTCTTCTTGTTGTCGCGGGCCGCGTTGCCGGCCAACTCGAGAACTTCGGCGGCGAGGTACTCCATGACGGCGGCCAGGTAGACGGGCGCCCCGGCGCCGACGCGCTCCGCGTAGTTGCCCTTCCTGAGGAGCCTGTGTATTCTGCCGACGGGGAACTGGAGGCCGGCACGGCTGGAGCGGGACTTCGCCTTTCCCTTGACCTTTCCTCCCTTACCGCGTCCGGACATTGTTCTAGTAGGATCGGAATATAAGCAGCAGATGCGATAGAACGAGAAGTCGACCGTGTATTGAAGCGGGCCTGCCGGCGCGCAACGAATTTATAGGGAACCGCGTTTGCCAATCGGGGCTCGGGAGTCGCGCTGGGTGGAGCCTACAAGAATCAGACCGAGACTACAAAACAGGGCTCATTTTCGTTCCGATATTAAATCTCGAGCCGAATCAGAAGACCGCAGTCGCAGTAGCAGTCGAAGTCGAAGTTCGAAAGGATCACGGCAAACCTATTCTATCGCAGCCATGCCACCCAAGACTAGCGGAAAAGCAGCAAAGAAGGCCGGAAAGGCGCAGAAGAACATCTCGAAGGGCGACAAGAAAAAGAAGCGCAGGAGGAAGGAGAGCTACGCCATCTACATCTACAAGGTGCTGAAGCAGGTGCATCCCGACACCGGCATCTCCAGCAAGGCGATGAGCATCATGAACAGCTTCGTCAACGACATCTTCGAGCGCATCGCCGCCGAGGCCTCCCGCCTGGCGCACTACAACAAGCGTTCGACCATCACGAGCCGGGAGATCCAAACGGCCGTCAGGCTTCTGTTGCCCGGCGAGCTGGCGAAGCACGCCGTGAGCGAAGGAACCAAGGCCGTCACCAAGTACACCAGCTCGAAGTAAGAAGCCGAAGGCGAAGCTCCGCTCCTCCGGGCGGAAGTTGCAGCTCTAAAAAAAACGGTTCTTTTCAGAACCACAATCCACCTCGCAAAAAGAATATCTCGCTAGACGATAAATTTAAAAAACTCGAAGGCGAAAAACCAAACGACGATCGAACACCGGTAAAATTGAACTTTAGAAATGAATATTTTAATCTCTTTCTGTTTTTATCACTGGGTCAAGTCTCGAGACTACTTTTTGCGTTTTTAATAACGTGTGAAAATTGCTCCAACTTATATTTCCGTAGGTCGACTACATAAAATACTATTAAGAAGAAAGAAGCATTAGAAAAAGCAACATAATTACGAGTATTTAATGTTTTATTGTACATCATATTGCATACCAGCTGACCCAGTTTTATTTGCAATCAGCTGTGTACGTGTAACACGGCGCCGCGCCGCGCCGTTTGTTTTGCTTGCGCTCGCATCTTTCGCTATTCTCGGACTTCGGCCGTTGGCCCTCTCGATATTTGAAATTGTTCGAAGCGCACGTTGCAAAGTGCTATCGAATTTGTCAAAGAGAAACCTTCTGCGACGCCCAATTTCAGTTTTCGAGATGACACGGGTTGGGTATGTGCATACGCGCTTCGAAGGATTTTTAAAAAAGTTGCCCCGAACCGGCTTCGAACTCGCTACCTACCTAACGCCCGCCGATTCGTTTCTTTCTCTGTCGCTCGCGCATGCAAATCTCGTTTTTCTTTTTAGTGCATCGGACCCGCGTACATCAGCTGCTCCTTGCTGCTCGAACAATAAACGTTCGGTCTTTCACTCTTACGCACGCGCACTCATACTCTCTCTGTCTCTCTGACTCTCTCTCTCTCTCGCGCGCGCGCGCTCTCTCGCTCTGCGTCCCTCAATGGGTTTTATCGAACTGCAGGCGAATTATCCGAATTCGCGGGCGAGTTTCGTGTTTCATCTTGTACTATTGCTACACAAAGAGAAAAGACTAGGACAAGTAACAAATCTAGAGGCCACGAATTTCTATTATTTTAGTTGACGAAATGACTTTTTAACTGTCATGTGAATAATATCCAACCTGTCATATGTCATATCAAATTTTAATATCAAAAACTACGATACGAAACAATTGTAAAATTAGTTAAACGTGCAATTTGCCGAATAATTATAACTAAACTCATGCTTGGCTTTACTGGGAGAGTGACGTTTTGAAATAATTTGTTACCAATAGTACATTAACGTACGGCGGCGCCGTTTGTTTTGCTTGCGCTCGCGTCTTTCGCAATTCTCGGACTTCGGCCGTTGGCCCGTTCGATATTTAAAATTTTTTATGTGCACGTTGCCCTCGCTATCGCATTTGTCAAAGAGAGAGCTTCTGCGACGCCCGAATTCAGTTTTCGAGATGACACTGGTTAGGTATGTGCATACGCGCTTTGAAGGATTTTTTAAAAAGTTGCCCCGAACCGGCTTCGAACTCGCTACCTGCCTAACTCTCGTCGGGGCTTTTCTTTCTCTGTCGCTCGCGCACGCAAATCTCGTGTTCGATTTTGCTGCCGCTAACCCGCGCCCAGTGCTTGCGTCGGCTGCTCCCTGCTACTCGGCCTAAAACGTTCGATCTCCCTCTCCATCTGCTTCGCACACCGATAACGCCCGTATCGGTTTTAAGGTCCGATCAGCCGAATTCTCCGAATTCGCGGGCGAGTTTCGCGTTTCATCTTGTGCGTAACATCCGGCCGTTTGGATCGCTTGCTTAGATACTTTTAATATCAAAGTCTATGTCGTTTCTTACGTTGGCTTGTAAAGAGATAACTACTCTCACTTAGGTTTTATTATAAAAAAACCCGTGTCTCATATGGATCCTTTGTTTTTCAACCTTCTCTTACGTTTTAGCTTAAAAAAATCTTTTTTCATATAGATCTTTTGTTTTTTAAATCTTTTCTTGCGTTTTAATTTTAAAAACCGTTTTTTTCATATGGATCTATCGTTTTTTAAATCTTTACTTACGTTTTAGTTTTAAAAAAATCTTTTTTCATATGGATCTTTTGTTTTTTTAATCTTTTCTTACTTTTTAATAAAAAAAAACGCTTTTTCCATATGGATCTTTTGTTTTTTAATTCTTTTCTTACGTTTTAGTTTAAAAAAAGTCTTTTTCCATATGGATCTTTTGTTTTTTAAATCTTTTCTTACTTTTTAGTTCAAAAAAAGTCTTTTTTCAAATAGATCTTTTGTTTTTTAATCTTTTCTTACTTTTTAGTTCAAAAAAAGTCTTTTTTCATATCGATCTTTTGTTTTTTAAATCTTTTCTTAACGTTTTAATAAAAAGCAACTCTTTTTTTATATGGATCTTTTGTTTTTTTAATCTTTTCTTACTTTTTAGTTAAAAAAAAGTCTTTTTCCATATGGATCTTTTGTTTTTTAATTCTTTTCTTACGTTTTAGTTTAAAAAAAGTCTTTTTCCATATGGATCTTTTGTTTTTTAAATCTTTTCTTACTTTTTAGTTAAAAAAAAGTCTTTTTCCATATGGATCTTTTGTTTTTTAATTCTTTTCTTACGTTTTAGTTTAAAAAAAGTCTTTTTCCATATGGATCTTTTGTTTTTTAAATCTTTTCTTACTTTTTAGTTCAAAAAAAGTCTTTTTTCATATCGATCTTTTGTTTTTTAAATCTTTTCTTACTTTTTAGTTCAAAAAAAGTCTTTTTTCAAATAGATCTTTTGTTTTTTAATCTTTTCTTACTTTTTAGTTCAAAAAAAGTCTTTTTTCATATCGATCTTTTGTTTTTTAAATCTTTTCTTACTTTTTAGTTCAAAAAAAGTCTTTTTTCAAATAGATCTTTTGTTTTTTAAGCTTTTCTTACTTTTTAGTTCAAAAAAAGTCTTTTTTCATATCGATCTTTTGTTTTTTAAATCTTTTCTTACTTTTTAATTTAAAAAAAACGCTTTTTTCATATGGATCTTTCGTTTTTTATAAATCTTTTCTTACAAATATCCGATTTTTAATAATAAATATAGTAGTAATATAAATAACAAAACAGTACTAATACACATAATAACAAAGGCCATAACGAGCAGTGGGGAGATGAAATAAATTTCAGATCTAGTTTGCTCGACATAAACGTGATGTAACATCGGCCAACTCGATATGAAATTTATCTTGATCACTCGATATTCGACGCCATTAAGAATATGTGGTACGTGACCAATGGTCGTGCGAACATAACAACAAAGAAGGTTGAAATTATAATGCAGAACTAAAAGTAAACGAGAGCCGACTCCGGCATCTAGCAAACTATTTACATTTATGTGCGCGTACAGAATATCAGCCTAAAAAGTGAGTTTTAGCTTGAAAAGGTCCTCGTCCGTTTTAAAAATCAATATCGAAGAAGCAAGAGGTCACAAAAAAAGTGACAACGGCACGCGGTGTTCCCAAGCGGTCACCCATCCAAGTACTGACCGCGCCCGACATTGCTTAACTTCGGTGATCGGACGAGAACCGGTGCTTTCAATGTGGTATGGCCGTTGTCTGTAATTTTTCTCATTGTCCGGGCTTAAGAGGAGCTTTAATGTGTTGAAGAGAGAGCGCCAGTCGAAGTCGAAATGCGATTTTAAAACTGACAAAGCAAATACGCGAAGGAAAATAGGCGCCTCGCGCTTGCCATCTGGCCATAACTTATTGTCCGAGCCGAACACAATTTTATTTTAAAATAATCGCGCTGTAGACCTTCGAGATCCGGGATGGTACGTCTATTACGATTGCAGCGGATTTATTACAACGACAGGCCATCGACTGCCCCGTCATTAAAGATTAAATATAAATCTATTGCGATATTGGAAAATCTTATTTCGCTCTCTGTTTATACCTCATTAGGCATAATTAACCGCGTCTCGAAGCAAAAAAATTTGGCCGTTATAAATTAATACCGACACAGCTTCGGCAAATCTTACACACTCAGCGGAGCGTTATCTTTAATAGGAACGGCCACATAAATTTAACTCGTCGACTGGGAGTCTGAAATGTCATATAATAACATCAACAAGCAGACCGATCTCAAATTTCGCGTATTCTGCAAGCTCACAATTTTTGCAAGTCGGTGCTCGGTATGAAAATGATATTAATATAATCATAATGTAATTATTAATAAAACGCGCTCGGACGAACGAAAGCGGCAGTCTTCGAACTAAAACTCGAGGCGCCCGACGGCGTCGCGGTGCGCTAGCCCGCTTCGATTTTCGCGCGGTCCTCCGGCTCGCCGAGGAAGGTCTCGATGAATAAGGCGTCCGGGAGAGGTTCCTCGAACAGAAAGTGGCGCGCCGGGACTCCCGTCGCCCGACGGGGACGCCTTCGAACTTCGAAGCGTGGCAGCCGCTCGACTCGCTCCCGGCCGAGCTGCACGGAGCGAGGCTCGAGAGCGATTTTACGCCGAACCGAAAGAGCCACGGCGATGCCGCTCGGGACGCTGACGGACGGTAGCGGCCGCCTTCCCGGAGACCCCCGGACGCCGCTCTCCGACGACGGAAGGGAGTCCTGCGGCGCACCAAAGAGGAGAACGCGCCGGCCGAGACCTAGATTCTCGGGAAGTTCGAGGCGCTCGGCGGGCCCGGCGGCCGCTCCGTCGAACGCCGGCGCGACGATCCGACGGCCCGGTGTTTCTCCTCGGCGAGTGCGAAAGTGGATCGTCGTAACTCGAAAGACGCGGGCGTCGCCGCCGTCGGAACGCGAAGGCGGCGAACACGAAAGCGCCATGTACGAGGCCGTCGAGGAGGATTGAAAATTTCTAGCGATTTCTATTGCCGGTACGAGCGCTCGCAGTTGGGTATCGGCTAGCTTGTTCGCGCTCGCGATTCAGTCTCGTTCTGCCCGAAAGCAAAGTTCGCTGCTTTTACTTACAGTTTACAGCCGCGGGTTGCGCGAATAACGAGAGTGAAATTGTTAAAAAGTTAAGTGAGCTATCAGTTCGAGTTTAGTGTGTGCGCGATGGCAGATTCGGCAACGGCATCCCCTGCGGCGGCGTCGGCGGCCGCCGCCTCCACGCCCGCTTCGTCGAAGAAATCCGCGAAGAAGGGCGCCAAGGCCGGAGGGGCCCGCGCGAAGCCCAACCACCCTCGCACCTCCGAGATGGTGAACAACGCGATCAAGAGCCTCAAGGAGAGAGGCGGCTCTTCACTTCAGGCGATCAAGAAGTACGTCGCCGCCAACTACAAGGTGGACGCCGAGAAGCTGTCGCCGTTCATCAAGAAGTACCTGAAATCGGCGGTCGCGTCCGG
Organism: Agriotes lineatus; assembly: GCA_940337035.1. Taxonomy (NCBI): domain Eukaryota; kingdom Metazoa; phylum Arthropoda; class Insecta; order Coleoptera; family Elateridae; genus Agriotes; species Agriotes lineatus. Next base: position 210,944 of record CALNHX010001007.1, read on the forward strand.
TGCTCTCGTTCAAACCAAAGGTAAGGGCGCTTCGGGCTCTTTCAAGCTGAGCGGCGGCGCCGCCGGAGGCGGTTCCGCCAAGCAGTCGGACAAGAAGGGCTCAGCCGCGACGCCCAAGAAGGCGGCGGGCAGGAAGCCGGGCTCCGGAAGGCCTAAGGGCTCGACGGCCGCCAAGAAAGCCGCCAAGCCGAAGAAGGCCGCCGACAAGAAACCTAAAGGTAAGAAGGCAGCCGCCGCTTCCCCGTCCGCCGCCGCCGAGAAGAAGGCCGCCAAGCCCAAGTCCCCCTCGAAGGCGAAAAAGACCACCAAAGTGCCCACGAAGAAGCCTAAAGCTCCGAAACCCAAGAAGGCGAAGGCCCCCGCCAAGGCGGCGTCCCCCAAGAAGGCAGCAGCGAAAAAGAAGTAATGCGTCGCCGTCCACACCACCACAGGCCGGCCTCCAGCAGCCAGGATCCTCTACTCCCGACGACGTGCCGCCGCGACGCGGCATTAAAATGGCCCTTTTCAGGGCCACAAATATTTTTACAAAAAGAATTATCGACAGACGTTGAGTTCCGCTGGTGTTAACGAGCACCGCAAAAATCATTTGCTTAATAATATTGTAATGCAGCTGCGAGGCACAATTTTTGAATTTCAACGTAATCACACCGATTCAATGCAGCTAACGAATGAGGTTTAGAGCATCGAGAGATATTTTAAATAAAGTTAAAAGTTAATGTAATAAATCAATTGAGCTAATTATATTAAATAGGGAGGTTTTGCGTAACAAGTATTTTAAAATTAAAAGTAACTAGGTGTGCAACTTCGCATTTTCAACTGACGCGAAGTTAGCCTGCCGCTTTTCACGAGCACCGCATAAATCATACTCGAAAATATTTTATCTCAAGTTAAAACGAAACTCGCGCTTTTAACAGTAAAGGCAATTCGAATTTCAAATTCAAAGAAACAATAGCACAGCAAGAAGGCGCAAAAGAGCTATTTAAATTGAGGTTGCAGAGAGTTCAAAATTAAAAGTAACAAGTCGCATCTTGGACATTCTTTTCTTTAGAATTTTGTGGTTCTGAAAAGAACCGTTTTTTTTTATTTGGGCTTTATCGCAGGCGCGATTAAATTAGGCCCGTTCGCCTCTGATGCGTCTCGCCAGCTGTATGTCTTTGGGCATGATGGTCACCCTCTTGGCGTGGATGGCGCACAGATTGGTGTCCTCGAAGAGGCCGACCAGGTACGCCTCGCTCGCCTCCTGGAGCGCCATGACGGCGGAGCTCTGGAATCGCAGGTCGGTCTTGAAGTCCTGGGCGATCTCGCGGACCAGACGCTGGAAGGGCAGCTTGCGGATGAGGAGCTCGGTGGATTTCTGGTAGCGCCTGATCTCGCGGAGGGCGACGGTACCGGGCCTGTAGCGATGGGGCTTCTTGACGCCGCCGGTAGCGGGAGCGCTCTTCCTCGCCGCCTTAGTCGCGAGCTGTTTGCGCGGGGCCTTGCCTCCGGTAGATTTACGAGCCGTCTGCTTGGTACGGGCCATGGCGAATAGAGTAAAATGGTAAAGTTCTCTTGCGACTTGCACGTACAGAGCTGGAACGAAGATGTAACGGCCGCGATCCTTTGCGAGTTGCATTTATAGACTCTGCTTCGTGCCCATTGGCAGCCCGGAGCGCCAGGGCACGCCTATCGCGCGAGTCGAGTTGATAAAAGAGAGGAGCGCAGAGCAAAATTTTCACAGGCATTCTCAGCAACGAAGCCAGCCCGCATCGCTTTCCAGTTCAACGTTCGAAGTCCGAGAATCCGAGATCCGAGCTAAAGATGACCGGCCGCGGCAAGGGAGGTAAAGGATTGGGCAAAGGGGGCGCCAAGCGTCACCGCAAGGTGCTCCGCGACAACATCCAGGGCATCACGAAGCCTGCGATCCGTCGCCTGGCCCGACGAGGCGGCGTCAAGCGCATCTCCGGCCTCATCTACGAGGAGACCCGGGGCGTGCTGAAGGTGTTCCTCGAGAACGTCATCAGGGACGCCGTCACCTACACCGAGCACGCCAAGAGGAAGACCGTCACCGCCATGGACGTCGTGTACGCCCTGAAGCGGCAAGGCCGCACCCTGTACGGCTTCGGCGGTTAAGCGAGCTGCAAACGAAACTGCCCCGTCATCGCAGAAGGAATTTTAAAAAAAACGGTTCTTTTCAGAACCACAAATTTTCACAACAAAAAGATATATCTATCAGACGTGCGACAATTTACTCTTTACTAGTTAAAAACTAAAAACGTCATGTAATGAGCGGCAATAACGAAAGAGTTTGGTTTGGCCAGCCTTGAAGCTTTAGAAGCTTGCAAATTATTAATAGTAATAAACGGATCGAAGAATGCGTTCCTAAGCATCTCGTTAATAATTTGTCGTAAAATTAAACAAAGGAGAGCCGAAAGTTGAAATTTGTGCGACAGCCTGCGATTACTACTAAACGATTGCTTGTAACGCAACCCGGGCAGGATCGCTTTATTTCAGTATTAATAATTAAAGCTAATAAATAGCAGTGACGTCTGTGAGATGCATTCTTTTTGAAAGAGAATTTGTGGCCCTGAGAAGGGCCGGTTTTTTTTGCTCGTAGTTTTTTTTCGAATTTAAGCCTTCTTTTCAGTTTTCTTGGGCAACAGAACCGCCTGGATGTTCGGCAGGACGCCGCCCTGGGCGATCGTGACTCCGGAGAGCAGCTTGTTCAGCTCCTCGTCGTTCCTTATCGCCAGCTGGAGATGGCGGGGGATGATGCGGGTCTTCTTGTTGTCGCGGGCCGCGTTGCCGGCCAACTCGAGAACTTCGGCGGCGAGGTACTCCATGACGGCGGCCAGGTAGACGGGCGCCCCGGCGCCGACGCGCTCCGCGTAGTTGCCCTTCCTGAGGAGCCTGTGTATTCTGCCGACGGGGAACTGGAGGCCGGCACGGCTGGAGCGGGACTTCGCCTTTCCCTTGACCTTTCCTCCCTTACCGCGTCCGGACATTGTTCTAGTAGGATCGGAATATAAGCAGCAGATGCGATAGAACGAGAAGTCGACCGTGTATTGAAGCGGGCCTGAACGATGAACATCCTGGCAAATGGAGTACCGAGACTAGGTCTCACACCTCCTTCATCGGATATGGACACTTGGCATTGGATTTTGAGTGGCTGCTTATCTGCAGCTTGCCCCTAGCATGTCAGGGCAATAGAACCATTTTCGGTCTTTTGTGTCGGTGGTGAGCTTCCTCGTCGTAGTCCCCCAGTTGCCTGATTAACTGGTTGGGATTGTCTTGCAGCTGCGCGTAGAATTTTGTGGCCGCCTCCACAATGAATTCTATGATCGCTACCTGGTGAAGATCTTCGTGGATCTGCTGGTTTCTCACGAACCATGGGGCATCTACGGCGCTCCTCAGTGCCTTGTTCTGGATCACCTGGAGCTTCTTGACGTGGGACTTCGCTGCGTAGCCCCAAACGGTTGCGGCGTATGTTGCCACCGGCCTGACGATGGCCTTGTAGATTTTTAGCTTGTTTTCAGAGCTAAGTTTGCTACGTCTGTTTGTGAGGCAGTACAAACTGGCCGTGACTGCCTTGGCCTTATTGGAGCAGTAGGTGATGTGTGGGCCCCACGTCATTTTGGCGTCGAGCATGACCCCAAGGTACTTTGCTTCTGCTCTCCATGGTATCGCTCGATTGAACATCACCACGTCTTCTTCTGGGCGGCGTCTTCTTTTGGTGAAGAAGAGGGCGGCGCTCTTCTCCGCGTTCACCTCGATTCTCCAGGTCTTGAACCAGGTTTCGAGGTCATCTATTGCTGCTTGCACGTGTCGAGTTGCGAGCTGCGGGCTTACGGAGCTGGCTAGGACTGCAGTGTCGTCGGCGTATAGTGCCAGTTTGGAGTTTGGCGAGTTCGGAAGGTCGCGCACGAATATGTTGAAGAGGAGCGGCGACAGGAGGGCCCCCTGGGGCACGCCGGCGGTGATGTTTCGCTCTGAAGATCTGATTCCGTTTAGCTTAATCCTAAACGATCTTTTCTTCAGAAATGAGGCTATCAGTTGAACGAGAGCTCGCGGCAAGTTTGCTTCAAGCATCTTGTGCAGGAGGCCCTTGTGCCATACCTTATCAAACGCCTTTGAGACGTCCAAAAGGACAGCAGCAGTCGATTGGTTTTTGTTAAAGCCTGATGTGATGTGCTCCGCTACCCGCAGGACCTGGTGGACGGTGCTATGCTGCGCTCTAAATCCGAATTGCTCATCTGGGATGGTGTTGTTTTCCTCGCAGGCAGTCTTCAGTCGCTCCAGTATGATGCGCTCTGCGAGTTTTCCCATTGTTGGAAGCAGGCTGATAGGGCGATAGTTTTGCGGAAAGTTGTTCGCTTGTCCTGGCTTTTGGAGCACGATGACGTCGGCGCACTTCCAGGAAGTCGGGAAATGTCGGAGTCTCAGCATTGCATTTATGATGCCTGTTGCGGCGACGATTGCCTTCCGCGGCAGCGCTTTGAGGGCCGAGTTGGTGATGCCGTCTGGGCCTGGGGCTTTTCTCGGCTTCAAAGCTTTGATGGCGGTGCCCACTTCCTGCGGCGTGGCTGGCTTCAGGTGCTGGTGGTCCACCTGGTTGAGTTGTCGCCGAACTTCCCGGTGAGTGCGATGCACGTGTTCCAAGTCAGCGTCGCGATAATTAGGGCTGCATTGTTGCTCGAGGTTGTCGGCGAACGCTTCGGCCTTGTCGATGTTTGTAAATACTAGCCCGTTAGCGCCGTGGATCGGGGGCAGAGGCGTCGACTTGTTGCGCAACGCTTTGGCCATCCTCCACAGAGAGTTGTCCTGGTCGGAGAGCGACTCCAGCTTGGCATTCCAGCGCTCGTTGTTGGCTTGGGCGAGTTGAATCTTGACCTCTTCGGCCATTCGATTCGCCTCGCGCCGGTCAGCTGGGTCCATTGTTCTCTGCGCGAGCCTCCTAGCGCGATTTTTCTCTCTGATAAGCTGACGGAGGCGCTCCGGCAAAAAGGCGTCTCGATCTCTTGCAGCTCGCGAGTTCGTGGCGAAGCGGATGGAGGCCTGGATGCTGGCAGTGAGGTTACTCACGGCGGCTTCCAGGTCGTCTGTGGTTTCAATCACGGGGATGCTTCCCAGAGACTTCTCCAGGTGCTTCGTGAACGCCGGCCACGAAGTGCAGGCAGCTTGTTCGACGGGAGCGTCGCCAACGCCTCCTAGGTGGAGGAGCACCGGGTTGTGATCTGAGGAAAGCTCGCTGATGGTAGTGAGCTGGTGTTGGAGGTTCACGTCCTTGATGATCACGATGTCCAATACGTCCGGCCTCCCTGTGGCTCCGTAATGCGTTGGCTCAAGGGGGCCATCCACGACGATGTCCCGGCGCTCTGAGTAGGCGTGGAGGATGCGGCCGCTGCCGTTTGTAATTCTGCTGTTCCAGACGGCGTGCTTCGCGTTGAGGTCCCCGGCGATGACCGTGGGGGCGCCGCCTTCGAGGAGCAGGTCGAGATCCTGCTCCAGGAGGCGGCGGTTCGGCGCGTTGTAAATTGCCACCAGTCGAATGGGGCCATCTTCTTTGGTTTCTACGCAGATAACGGTGGCTTCTGCGTTCTGCAGGTCAGGCGTCGTCAACGCGTGATGCTCGATAGATTTTTTAACGTAGATGGCCGTGCCGCCGCCTCTTGCGTTAGGTCGGTCGTTTCTGTAGAGCTGGTAATTAGGCAACTTGGGGTTGTCACCAGCACGGAGATGAGTTTCGTTCACAAGAAGCACGTCCAGATTGTGGCGGTCAACAAACTCCTGGAGTTCGAGCTTCTTGTTCGAAAGGCCATTTGCGTTCCAGTAGGCCATCTGCAGCGAATTTGGGCGTGACGGTTGTTTATTCATTAAAGTTGAATAAGCTGGCGATATCCTGGGCACAGCTCAGGAGGCTGGTGAGAATTTCAGCGCCGGACTTGGCGCCGCTGAGGGCGGAAAGCACCTTTTGCGCTACTGCTGCCAGCCTGGTGAAATCCAGGGTGGAGAGCAGCGCAATTAGGCTGGACATGTCTTGCGGCTTCGAGCTGCAGGTGGGCTTGGAAACGGGCTGCACGGGGGCGGCTGCTGCTGGTGTCGCTCTGACTATAGCACTGTATGAAGCACTATTCGACGCACTGTTTGATTCACTATTTAATGCTCTAGGCATCGCACTGCTACTACTACTATTAATTAATAAATTAGTACTAGTACTCACCGCTCTGGCGTAGCTGCGGGCGGGTCCCCTAGGTGCTGGAGGTTTGGGGTAGGCGCTGCAGCCCTTGTAGCTGGCTGGATGGGCCCCCTTGCAGTTGACGCAGGTGGCCGGCGTGTCCTTGGATTTGGTGCACTCGTTCGAATGGTGACCGTCACTGCACTTCACACACTTTGGGGCGGCACTGCAGTTTCGCTGCGAGTGCCCGAACTTCTGGCAACGATGGCACTGCCCGATCGCGGTCTTGCGTCGCGGCGACTCGATTTTAACGCATAAGTGGAGCACTTCTTTAATATCGAAAATTGTCTTTGCCGCGGCGGATTTCACTAGCTGCACGAGCACTAACGGGATCGGTTTTTTCTCCTTACCTACGTGCATGCGGTGCACCGATGTCACGTTGAAATGTTGTCGCTTGAGGTCCTCCATGACTTCTTTTTCCTCGATGGGCTCCGGGATGCCTCTGATGATGACCTTCAGGGGTTTGTCCTCCGTCAGTTGGTAGGTGTGAAAGGCCACATTTTCGCTTTTTAGGAAGCTCGTCATGCTTCTGTAGTCCTTCACGGAGGCGGGCTGGACGCTGATGCCGTCCTGGATGCTTCGTGCCTTCAAGAAAGAAATCTTTTTGGCAGCGAAGGCGGCGGATAACTTACCCCATTTCTCCTTTTCGCGCAGCACGACCGGTGGGACACGCTGGGGTTTTTCGTCCTGGGGCACCTCCTCCTCCTCGTCGTCGCCGTCAATGGCGGACAAAACATCGAAGGGGTTGTTCGTCGCTTCTGTGGATCGGGCCTTCTGGGCTGGCGGGGGCGGCTGCGACGACTTTTTCGCCTTGCGCTTCCGACCTCCGACCTCGGTGAAGTCGGTGTCCATGCGCTCCTCCAAGGGGGCCCCGGATGGCGTCTGGCTTGGCTGCGGGGCCGCCAAGGCGGCTGCCGCGGCAGCTTCCTTGGCGCGGTAGTCTTGTACGAGTTTGTCCATGAGGGCGGAGACCTGGAGCTTGAAGCCTGCAATCACTTCCTGCGGCACGTCGGAGTTGTCTTTGGGGGGGGGCATCGCGCCTGGGTGCTCCTCGTGGGGCCGGAGCTGGTTGAGCAGCGATGGCGATACGAAGTCGCTGACGGAAGACTGGCTAGGAGTCGCTGCTACGTCAAGTTTTGACATTCTTTTTTATGTAACGTACTGTTAGGAAATTCTTTTTAAAACACAGGGCGTTGTTAAAACAACTTCCCTTGGCATTCTCTGCAACTGGAGAGCACGCGAAACCAGCGGCCCGAAGGCCTGGACTTGACACGTGCTCTTTGGCTTCGAACTGCTGTTGAGCTGGATTTGGAGCTGCGCAGGCTGGGACGTCTGCACGCTTCGGTGGCTGGCTCGGGAATCTTAATCTGAAGCGGGCCTGCCGGCGCGCAACGAATTTATAGGGAACCGCGTTTGCCAATCGGGGCTCGGGAGTCGCGCTGGGTGGAGCCTACAAGAATCAGACCGAGACTACAAAACAGGGCTCATTTTCGTTCCGATATTAAATCTCGAGCCGAATCAGAAGACCGCAGTCGCAGTAGCAGTCGAAGTCGAAGTTCGAAAGGATCACGGCAAACCTATTCTATCGCAGCCATGCCACCCAAGACTAGCGGAAAAGCAGCAAAGAAGGCCGGAAAGGCGCAGAAGAACATCTCGAAGGGCGACAAGAAAAAGAAGCGCAGGAGGAAGGAGAGCTACGCCATCTACATCTACAAGGTGCTGAAGCAGGTGCATCCCGACACCGGCATCTCCAGCAAGGCGATGAGCATCATGAACAGCTTCGTCAACGACATCTTCGAGCGCATCGCCGCCGAGGCCTCCCGCCTGGCGCACTACAACAAGCGTTCGACCATCACGAGCCGGGAGATCCAAACGGCCGTCAGGCTTCTGTTGCCCGGCGAGCTGGCGAAGCACGCCGTGAGCGAAGGAACCAAGGCCGTCACCAAGTACACCAGCTCGAAGTAAGAAGCCGAAGGCGAAGCTCCGCTCCTCCGGGCGGAAGTTGCAGCTCTAAAAAAAACGGTTCTTTTCAGAACCACAATCCACCTCGCAAAAAGAATATCTCGCTAGACGATAAATTTAAAAAACTCGAAGGCGAAAAACCAAACGACGATCGAACACCGGTAAAATTGAACTTTAGAAATGAATATTTTAATCTCTTTCTGTTTTTATCACTGGGTCAAGTCTCGAGACTACTTTTTGCGTTTTTAATAACGTGTGAAAATTGCTCCAACTTATATTTCCGTAGGTCGACTACATAAAATACTATTAAGAAGAAAGAAGCATTAGAAAAAGCAACATAATTACGAGTATTTAATGTTTTATTGTACATCATATTGCATACCAGCTGACCCAGTTTTATTTGCAATCAGCTGTGTACGTGTAACACGGCGCCGCGCCGCGCCGTTTGTTTTGCTTGCGCTCGCATCTTTCGCTATTCTCGGACTTCGGCCGTTGGCCCTCTCGATATTTGAAATTGTTCGAAGCGCACGTTGCAAAGTGCTATCGAATTTGTCAAAGAGAAACCTTCTGCGACGCCCAATTTCAGTTTTCGAGATGACACGGGTTGGGTATGTGCATACGCGCTTCGAAGGATTTTTAAAAAAGTTGCCCCGAACCGGCTTCGAACTCGCTACCTACCTAACGCCCGCCGATTCGTTTCTTTCTCTGTCGCTCGCGCATGCAAATCTCGTTTTTCTTTTTAGTGCATCGGACCCGCGTACATCAGCTGCTCCTTGCTGCTCGAACAATAAACGTTCGGTCTTTCACTCTTACGCACGCGCACTCATACTCTCTCTGTCTCTCTGACTCTCTCTCTCTCTCGCGCGCGCGCGCTCTCTCGCTCTGCGTCCCTCAATGGGTTTTATCGAACTGCAGGCGAATTATCCGAATTCGCGGGCGAGTTTCGTGTTTCATCTTGTACTATTGCTACACAAAGAGAAAAGACTAGGACAAGTAACAAATCTAGAGGCCACGAATTTCTATTATTTTAGTTGACGAAATGACTTTTTAACTGTCATGTGAATAATATCCAACCTGTCATATGTCATATCAAATTTTAATATCAAAAACTACGATACGAAACAATTGTAAAATTAGTTAAACGTGCAATTTGCCGAATAATTATAACTAAACTCATGCTTGGCTTTACTGGGAGAGTGACGTTTTGAAATAATTTGTTACCAATAGTACATTAACGTACGGCGGCGCCGTTTGTTTTGCTTGCGCTCGCGTCTTTCGCAATTCTCGGACTTCGGCCGTTGGCCCGTTCGATATTTAAAATTTTTTATGTGCACGTTGCCCTCGCTATCGCATTTGTCAAAGAGAGAGCTTCTGCGACGCCCGAATTCAGTTTTCGAGATGACACTGGTTAGGTATGTGCATACGCGCTTTGAAGGATTTTTTAAAAAGTTGCCCCGAACCGGCTTCGAACTCGCTACCTGCCTAACTCTCGTCGGGGCTTTTCTTTCTCTGTCGCTCGCGCACGCAAATCTCGTGTTCGATTTTGCTGCCGCTAACCCGCGCCCAGTGCTTGCGTCGGCTGCTCCCTGCTACTCGGCCTAAAACGTTCGATCTCCCTCTCCATCTGCTTCGCACACCGATAACGCCCGTATCGGTTTTAAGGTCCGATCAGCCGAATTCTCCGAATTCGCGGGCGAGTTTCGCGTTTCATCTTGTGCGTAACATCCGGCCGTTTGGATCGCTTGCTTAGATACTTTTAATATCAAAGTCTATGTCGTTTCTTACGTTGGCTTGTAAAGAGATAACTACTCTCACTTAGGTTTTATTATAAAAAAACCCGTGTCTCATATGGATCCTTTGTTTTTCAACCTTCTCTTACGTTTTAGCTTAAAAAAATCTTTTTTCATATAGATCTTTTGTTTTTTAAATCTTTTCTTGCGTTTTAATTTTAAAAACCGTTTTTTTCATATGGATCTATCGTTTTTTAAATCTTTACTTACGTTTTAGTTTTAAAAAAATCTTTTTTCATATGGATCTTTTGTTTTTTTAATCTTTTCTTACTTTTTAATAAAAAAAAACGCTTTTTCCATATGGATCTTTTGTTTTTTAATTCTTTTCTTACGTTTTAGTTTAAAAAAAGTCTTTTTCCATATGGATCTTTTGTTTTTTAAATCTTTTCTTACTTTTTAGTTCAAAAAAAGTCTTTTTTCAAATAGATCTTTTGTTTTTTAATCTTTTCTTACTTTTTAGTTCAAAAAAAGTCTTTTTTCATATCGATCTTTTGTTTTTTAAATCTTTTCTTAACGTTTTAATAAAAAGCAACTCTTTTTTTATATGGATCTTTTGTTTTTTTAATCTTTTCTTACTTTTTAGTTAAAAAAAAGTCTTTTTCCATATGGATCTTTTGTTTTTTAATTCTTTTCTTACGTTTTAGTTTAAAAAAAGTCTTTTTCCATATGGATCTTTTGTTTTTTAAATCTTTTCTTACTTTTTAGTTAAAAAAAAGTCTTTTTCCATATGGATCTTTTGTTTTTTAATTCTTTTCTTACGTTTTAGTTTAAAAAAAGTCTTTTTCCATATGGATCTTTTGTTTTTTAAATCTTTTCTTACTTTTTAGTTCAAAAAAAGTCTTTTTTCATATCGATCTTTTGTTTTTTAAATCTTTTCTTACTTTTTAGTTCAAAAAAAGTCTTTTTTCAAATAGATCTTTTGTTTTTTAATCTTTTCTTACTTTTTAGTTCAAAAAAAGTCTTTTTTCATATCGATCTTTTGTTTTTTAAATCTTTTCTTACTTTTTAGTTCAAAAAAAGTCTTTTTTCAAATAGATCTTTTGTTTTTTAAGCTTTTCTTACTTTTTAGTTCAAAAAAAGTCTTTTTTCATATCGATCTTTTGTTTTTTAAATCTTTTCTTACTTTTTAATTTAAAAAAAACGCTTTTTTCATATGGATCTTTCGTTTTTTATAAATCTTTTCTTACAAATATCCGATTTTTAATAATAAATATAGTAGTAATATAAATAACAAAACAGTACTAATACACATAATAACAAAGGCCATAACGAGCAGTGGGGAGATGAAATAAATTTCAGATCTAGTTTGCTCGACATAAACGTGATGTAACATCGGCCAACTCGATATGAAATTTATCTTGATCACTCGATATTCGACGCCATTAAGAATATGTGGTACGTGACCAATGGTCGTGCGAACATAACAACAAAGAAGGTTGAAATTATAATGCAGAACTAAAAGTAAACGAGAGCCGACTCCGGCATCTAGCAAACTATTTACATTTATGTGCGCGTACAGAATATCAGCCTAAAAAGTGAGTTTTAGCTTGAAAAGGTCCTCGTCCGTTTTAAAAATCAATATCGAAGAAGCAAGAGGTCACAAAAAAAGTGACAACGGCACGCGGTGTTCCCAAGCGGTCACCCATCCAAGTACTGACCGCGCCCGACATTGCTTAACTTCGGTGATCGGACGAGAACCGGTGCTTTCAATGTGGTATGGCCGTTGTCTGTAATTTTTCTCATTGTCCGGGCTTAAGAGGAGCTTTAATGTGTTGAAGAGAGAGCGCCAGTCGAAGTCGAAATGCGATTTTAAAACTGACAAAGCAAATACGCGAAGGAAAATAGGCGCCTCGCGCTTGCCATCTGGCCATAACTTATTGTCCGAGCCGAACACAATTTTATTTTAAAATAATCGCGCTGTAGACCTTCGAGATCCGGGATGGTACGTCTATTACGATTGCAGCGGATTTATTACAACGACAGGCCATCGACTGCCCCGTCATTAAAGATTAAATATAAATCTATTGCGATATTGGAAAATCTTATTTCGCTCTCTGTTTATACCTCATTAGGCATAATTAACCGCGTCTCGAAGCAAAAAAATTTGGCCGTTATAAATTAATACCGACACAGCTTCGGCAAATCTTACACACTCAGCGGAGCGTTATCTTTAATAGGAACGGCCACATAAATTTAACTCGTCGACTGGGAGTCTGAAATGTCATATAATAACATCAACAAGCAGACCGATCTCAAATTTCGCGTATTCTGCAAGCTCACAATTTTTGCAAGTCGGTGCTCGGTATGAAAATGATATTAATATAATCATAATGTAATTATTAATAAAACGCGCTCGGACGAACGAAAGCGGCAGTCTTCGAACTAAAACTCGAGGCGCCCGACGGCGTCGCGGTGCGCTAGCCCGCTTCGATTTTCGCGCGGTCCTCCGGCTCGCCGAGGAAGGTCTCGATGAATAAGGCGTCCGGGAGAGGTTCCTCGAACAGAAAGTGGCGCGCCGGGACTCCCGTCGCCCGACGGGGACGCCTTCGAACTTCGAAGCGTGGCAGCCGCTCGACTCGCTCCCGGCCGAGCTGCACGGAGCGAGGCTCGAGAGCGATTTTACGCCGAACCGAAAGAGCCACGGCGATGCCGCTCGGGACGCTGACGGACGGTAGCGGCCGCCTTCCCGGAGACCCCCGGACGCCGCTCTCCGACGACGGAAGGGAGTCCTGCGGCGCACCAAAGAGGAGAACGCGCCGGCCGAGACCTAGATTCTCGGGAAGTTCGAGGCGCTCGGCGGGCCCGGCGGCCGCTCCGTCGAACGCCGGCGCGACGATCCGACGGCCCGGTGTTTCTCCTCGGCGAGTGCGAAAGTGGATCGTCGTAACTCGAAAGACGCGGGCGTCGCCGCCGTCGGAACGCGAAGGCGGCGAACACGAAAGCGCCATGTACGAGGCCGTCGAGGAGGATTGAAAATTTCTAGCGATTTCTATTGCCGGTACGAGCGCTCGCAGTTGGGTATCGGCTAGCTTGTTCGCGCTCGCGATTCAGTCTCGTTCTGCCCGAAAGCAAAGTTCGCTGCTTTTACTTACAGTTTACAGCCGCGGGTTGCGCGAATAACGAGAGTGAAATTGTTAAAAAGTTAAGTGAGCTATCAGTTCGAGTTTAGTGTGTGCGCGATGGCAGATTCGGCAACGGCATCCCCTGCGGCGGCGTCGGCGGCCGCCGCCTCCACGCCCGCTTCGTCGAAGAAATCCGCGAAGAAGGGCGCCAAGGCCGGAGGGGCCCGCGCGAAGCCCAACCACCCTCGCACCTCCGAGATGGTGAACAACGCGATCAAGAGCCTCAAGGAGAGAGGCGGCTCTTCACTTCAGGCGATCAAGAAGTACGTCGCCGCCAACTACAAGGTGGACGCCGAGAAGCTGTCGCCGTTCATCAAGAAGTACCTGAAATCGGCGGTCGCGTCCGGTGCTCTCGTTCAAACCAAAGGTAAGGGCGCTTCGGGCTCTTTCAAGCTGAGCGGCGGCGCCGCCGGAGGCGGTTCCGCCAAGCAGTCGGACAAGAAGGGCTCAGCCGCGACGCCCAAGAAGGCGGCGGGCAGGAAGCCGGGCTCCGGAAGGCCTAAGGGCTCGACGGCCGCCAAGAAAGCCGCCAAGCCGAAGAAGGCCGCCGACAAGAAACCTAAAGGTAAGAAGGCAGCCGCCGCTTCCCCGTCCGCCGCCGCCGAGAAGAAGGCCGCCAAGCCCAAGTCCCCCTCGAAGGCGAAAAAGACCACCAAAGTGCCCACGAAGAAGCCTAAAGCTCCGAAACCCAAGAAGGCGAAGGCCCCCGCCAAGGCGGCGTCCCCCAAGAAGGCAGCAGCGAAAAAGAAGTAATGCGTCGCCGTCCACACCACCACAGGCCGGCCTCCAGCAGCCAGGATCCTCTACTCCCGACGACGTGCCGCCGCGACGCGGCATTAAAATGGCCCTTTTCAGGGCCACAAATATTTTTACAAAAAGAATTATCGACAGACGTTGAGTTCCGCTGGTGTTAACGAGCACCGCAAAAATCATTTGCTTAATAATATTGTAATGCAGCTGCGAGGCACAATTTTTGAATTTCAACGTAATCACACCGATTCAATGCAGCTAACGAATGAGGTTTAGAGCATCGAGAGATATTTTAAATAAAGTTAAAAGTTAATGTAATAAATCAATTGAGCTAATTATATTAAATAGGGAGGTTTTGCGTAACAAGTATTTTAAAATTAAAAGTAACTAGGTGTGCAACTTCGCATTTTCAACTGACGCGAAGTTAGCCTGCCGCTTTTCACGAGCACCGCATAAATCATACTCGAAAATATTTTATCTCAAGTTAAAACGAAACTCGCGCTTTTAACAGTAAAGGCAATTCGAATTTCAAATTCAAAGAAACAATAGCACAGCAAGAAGGCGCAAAAGAGCTATTTAAATTGAGGTTGCAGAGAGTTCAAAATTAAAAGTAACAAGTCGCATCTTGGACATTCTTTTCTTTAGAATTTTGTGGTTCTGAAAAGAACCGTTTTTTTTTATTTGGGCTTTATCGCAGGCGCGATTAAATTAGGCCCGTTCGCCTCTGATGCGTCTCGCCAGCTGTATGTCTTTGGGCATGATGGTCACCCTCTTGGCGTGGATGGCGCACAGATTGGTGTCCTCGAAGAGGCCGACCAGGTACGCCTCGCTCGCCTCCTGGAGCGCCATGACGGCGGAGCTCTGGAATCGCAGGTCGGTCTTGAAGTCCTGGGCGATCTCGCGGACCAGACGCTGGAAGGGCAGCTTGCGGATGAGGAGCTCGGTGGATTTCTGGTAGCGCCTGATCTCGCGGAGGGCGACGGTACCGGGCCTGTAGCGATGGGGCTTCTTGACGCCGCCGGTAGCGGGAGCGCTCTTCCTCGCCGCCTTAGTCGCGAGCTGTTTGCGCGGGGCCTTGCCTCCGGTAGATTTACGAGCCGTCTGCTTGGTACGGGCCATGGCGAATAGAGTAAAATGGTAAAGTTCTCTTGCGACTTGCACGTACAGAGCTGGAACGAAGATGTAACGGCCGCGATCCTTTGCGAGTTGCATTTATAGACTCTGCTTCGTGCCCATTGGCAGCCCGGAGCGCCAGGGCACGCCTATCGCGCGAGTCGAGTTGATAAAAGAGAGGAGCGCAGAGCAAAATTTTCACGACTTTATGGCCCAAAACATCCCAACGCTAATCGCAGGGGATTTAAATGCGAAACACCAAGCATGGGGCTCCAGGGTGAACAACACCGAAGGACGAAGGCTCTACACCCATACAACTGGCAAAAACTACGAAGTCGTGGGTCCAGGTGCACCAACCCACATCCCAGGGAACCCCCAATACCAACCTGACGTGCTGGACGTAATGATAATAAAAAATCTACCGTTCCACTACTCCCTGGAAACAGTGGAAGATCTAAGTTCCGACCATTTACCGCTACTCATTGAGATGGACATAGATCCCAACCAAGATAGGCCTCGACGCACAACACGCCGCATTACAAACTGGCGTCGTTTCAATGAAAACCTGCAGCGTACCATTAAAGACGGCAATCCAAACATTAACACTCCTGAGGACATCAACAACTGCGTCCAGAATCTCACGCGACGCATAACGGAGGCTCTCGAGGATGCAACACAAATCCGAGACTGCAATAACAAGGCCCAAAAACTGCCCCCATACTTAAAAGCGGCAATCAAAGAGAAACGGAGGCTGGTGCGAAGATGGCAGCTCACCAGGGACCCAGCCATCAAGCGCCTTCTAAACAGCAAACAGGAGACCTTGAAACAAGCTCTCAAGGACTTCTACAACGAAGGCTGGGATCAACATGTAAGCAACACCCTGCAGCGGGCTGGAAACACATATCAACTGAACAGGGCGCTGAAGCGCAAAGATGGCCCCCCGTGCCCGATAGAAGGACCTAACGGACCCTCCTACGACCCTCAGGAACAAGCCAACATCTTCGCCACCACCCTCCAGAGGAACTTCATGCCCAACGATTCCGCCGACGAAGAACATACCAGGAGAGTTAACATTCAACTCCAAGGCATATTACGTGCGGAACCAGGGGAACACATCCCGTTTATCCCGCCAAATGAAGTCAAGAGCACTATACTACACCAGAGCCGCCACAAAGCCCCCGGAATAGACGGAATATCCTATGCGGCTTTGCAAAACATCCCAAAGACGACCCTGGCTCACATCACACGAGTTTTCAACGGGATAATTGCGCTACGTCATTTTCCCGGCCCATGGAAGCGTGCCGTCATAATCATGCTTCCTAAGCCAGGAAAACGCAAAACGGAGCCCAATAACTACAGGCCCATATCGTTATTACCAGCACTGGCCAAGATATTTGAGAGGGTCCTACTAAAACGCCTAAGCCCCCACCTGCAGTTCCGTCCTGAGCAGTTCGGATTCAGAGCGGAACACTCAACGACGCTCCAGCTCGTCAAAGTTATCGACGAAGTCGCCGAAAACTTTAACAGAGGAGAAACTACCGTCGCCGTATCCCTAGATACGGAAAAGGCCTTCGACAAAGTATGGATCCAGGGACTGCTCGTCAAACTGTCCGACAACCACCGGCTACCTGCGGCTTATACACAGCTACTACACAGTTACCTGACAAATAGGTCCTTTGTCGTCCGGGTACAAGACAGGACATCCCAGGTAACACCGGCCGCAGCAGGAGTCCCCCAAGGCGGATGCATATCTCCTATACTCTTCAACGGGTATATCAATGACATCCCTTGCGCTCAAGACGTCAAATGCGCAATATACGCGGACGATGTAATGATATATTGCAAGTCCAGGATACCAACAGCAGCAGTCAGGAGAATGCAAGCACAACTAGATCAACTGCCAGGCTGGTATGACAGATGGCGCCTCAAGCTCAACTCAGACAAAACAGAAGCCATCGCCTTCACGAAGAAGCGGATTATTGACATACCGACAATCCAAGTCCAACAACGGAACGTCCCATGGAGCAACGAGGTCAAATACCTGGGGGTTACCATTGACCGACGGCTGACGTTTGCAAAACACACCGAGAACACTATCGTCAAGGCTCGCCGGGCAAGGGGGATGCTCTACCCGATCCTGGCCTGCCACAAAGGCCTCCCACTAAAGACCAGGCTTAATGTATATAAGCAGTACGTCAGGCCCATAATGACGTACGCAGCACCAGCGTGGATGACATACATCTCGGCAACAAACAGGAAACGCCTCGAATCCACTCAATCGGCCACCCTCAGGAGAATAACTGGAGCTCCATGGTTCGTCCGGAACGAAACCATTGCAAACGACCTCGGAATGGAATCGCTACATAACCACGTCCAGGCAAACAGCGAAAAATTCTACAGCGCAATTGATCATGCGAACACACCGGCGATCCGAGAGATCGCACCAGTTGCTGGAACGCAACAACAGCACAAAAAACGCCCTAGGCGTATATTGACAGATTAAATCCCAGGCCAAAAGGCAAGCAGCATCAAGCAGTAAAAGCCAAAAGGCTAAGGCTGTTTTATGGATACGGACTCTGAGAAAGTCCAGACCGATAGAGAGCTCGCAAAATTTTCACAGGCATTCTCAGCAACGAAGCCAGCCCGCATCGCTTTCCAGTTCAACGTTCGAAGTCCGAGAATCCGAGATCCGAGCTAAAGATGACCGGCCGCGGCAAGGGAGGTAAAGGATTGGGCAAAGGGGGCGCCAAGCGTCACCGCAAGGTGCTCCGCGACAACATCCAGGGCATCACGAAGCCTGCGATCCGTCGCCTGGCCCGACGAGGCGGCGTCAAGCGCATCTCCGGCCTCATCTACGAGGAGACCCGGGGCGTGCTGAAGGTGTTCCTCGAGAACGTCATCAGGGACGCCGTCACCTACACCGAGCACGCCAAGAGGAAGACCGTCACCGCCATGGACGTCGTGTACGCCCTGAAGCGGCAAGGCCGCACCCTGTACGGCTTCGGCGGTTAAGCGAGCTGCAAACGAAACTGCCCCGTCATCGCAGAAGGAATTTAAAAAAAAACGGTTCTTTTCAGAACCACAAATTTTCACAACAAAAAGATATATCTATCAGACGTGCGACAATTTACTCTTTACTAGTTAAAAACTAAAAACGTCATGTAATGAGCGGCAATAACGAAAGAGTTTGGTTTGGCCAGCCTTGAAGCTTTAGAAGCTTGCAAATTATTAATAGTAATAAACGGATCGAAGAATGCGTTCCTAAGCATCTCGTTAATAATTTGTCGTAAAATTAAACAAAGGAGAGCCGAAAGTTGAAATTTGTGCGACAGCCTGCGATTACTACTAAACGATTGCTTGTAACGCAACCCGGGCAGGATCGCTTTATTTCAGTATTAATAATTAAAGCTAATAAATAGCAGTGACGTCTGTGAGATGCATTCTTTTTGAAAGAGAATTTGTGGCCCTGAGAAGGGCCGGTTTTTTTTGCTCGTAGTTTTTTTTCGAATTTAAGCCTTCTTTTCAGTTTTCTTGGGCAACAGAACCGCCTGGATGTTCGGCAGGACGCCGCCCTGGGCGATCGTGACTCCGGAGAGCAGCTTGTTCAGCTCCTCGTCGTTCCTTATCGCCAGCTGGAGATGGCGGGGGATGATGCGGGTCTTCTTGTTGTCGCGGGCCGCGTTGCCGGCCAACTCGAGAACTTCGGCGGCGAGGTACTCCATGACGGCGGCCAGGTAGACGGGCGCCCCGGCGCCGACGCGCTCCGCGTAGTTGCCCTTCCTGAGGAGCCTGTGTATTCTGCCGACGGGGAACTGGAGGCCGGCACGGCTGGAGCGGGACTTCGCCTTTCCCTTGACCTTTCCTCCCTTACCGCGTCCGGACATTGTTCTAGTAGGATCGGAATATAAGCAGCAGATGCGATAGAACGAGAAGTCGACCGTGTATTGAAGCGGGCCTGCCTTCGTGGATGGACTGGACCCTCTCAAGGTCCTCTCCTGGAGCAGCATGAACTATATAGTTATGGCTGCTTGACGGTGGTGTTGTTTTGATTTCTGGTATTTGTGATTTAGTTGTCGTCCAGGAGCCTCCTGGGTCTCTTTTTAACGAGTTGTTGGGTCCCCTCTCGAGGGGCGATGGTCCTGAGGTGCAGCTGGTCAGCTGTGTCAAGTTTGTTGTACGTGTTCTTCGCCAGTTCCACGCAGAATTCGTGTATCGACGGCATGTCGAGTTGTTGTCGTAACTCCGCGTTGGTGACGTACCATGGGGCGCCGGTGATGGTTCTGAGGCATATGTTTTGTATTGCCTCGATTTTCTGCCGGTTGGATTTCGAGATGTATGTCATCCAGCTGGCTGATGCGTACGTGAGTATCGGCCTCAAGTACGTCTTAAAGATCGCCGTCTTAGTGTCGCGATGCAATTCGCAGTTTCGGCAGAAGATCGGGTACAGCCTTGCGCGAGATGCTCTTGCTTTCTGGACTATTGTTTCCACGTGCCTGTGGAGCGTGAGTTGTCGGTCCAGGGTGACGCCAAGGTACTTGACCGAGTTGCTCCATTGGACCCTGTTGCCGTCGACTGTGATGGGCCTGAGGTTGGTTGTGTTCTTCTTGGAGAAGACGATCGCCTCGGTCTTGCCGGCGTTAAGTTTGAATCGCCATCTGTGATACCACTCGACGGCGTCGTTTATTTGTCGCTGCACCTTGTTTGTGGCGGCGGCGGGCGATCTGGCGTTGGCGAAGAACATCGTGTCATCGGCATACATCGCAGTCTTGACCTCTTCCCTTGTTGTGATGTTATCAACGAAGGCGTTGAAGAGGGTAGGTGACAAGCACCCTCCTTGCGGTACGCCGGCTCTGATCTCCCTCCTGTTGGATGTCTGGTCTTCTATTCTCACTTGGAAACTCCTGCCTGTCAGGTAGGAGTGGAGGAGTTGTATGAAAGCCAGCGGAGGCGTATGTTCTGTAGCCAGGATGTACAGTAGACCTTCGGTCCATACGCGGTCGAAGGCCTTCTCCAGATCCAGGAAGGCTGCCACAGTTGTCATGCCCCGGTTGTTGGCTTCGGCGACGGCGTCCACGACCCTTATGAGTTGTAGTTCGGTGGAATGTTGAGGTCTGAATGCATACTGTTCTGGCCGGATTGTGATGTGCTGTTGAAGTCTGGACAGGAGCACCCTTTCCAGGATTTTGGAGAGTGTGGGCAGCAGTGCAATGGGTCGGTAGTTGTTAGGGTCCCGGCGTTGCTTCCCTGGCTTCGGCAGCATTACCATGATTGCACTTTTCCATTGTTGTGGGTAGTAGCGGTGGGTTATTACGCCATTGAATATCCTGGTTATGTAGGCGAGGGTTGTTTTTGTTATGTTCTGCAGAGCCCAGTATGATATCCCGTCTGCTCCGGGGGCTTTACGGCGATTTTGATTAAGTATTGTCGTCTGCACTTCAGCAGGCGAGACGAATCTGATGTTGTGTATCGGCGCTGTTTGGAGCATCTGTTGCACTTGTTCATTCACCATGTTGGAGTGCTCCTGGTCCATAGTAGGGTTTGGCGTAAAGTTTTGCTCTAGACAGTCCGCGAATATTTCTGCTCTGCCAGCAGGGTCGTACACAGGGCCTTGTGGACCGTTTAGTGGACAGACGGATGGTTTGCTCCTCGTCAGTTTCTTGCAAACTTGGTGTATGTTGCCAGTTTGTTCTACGATGCTGTTGACGTATGTGTTCCACTGCTGGTTTTTATATTCTCGGATAGCTTCCTTCAGCGCGTCTTGTTTGGCGTTTAGTTGTCTTTTCACCGCCGGGTCCCTTGTGAGTTGCCATCGACGTATGAGCCTGCGTTTCTCCCTTATTTCGTTAGTTAGGTAATCGGGGAGCTTTTCCCTGGAAGTCCTTGAGCGGCTGGTTTTAGTGTTAAGCTGTAGAGCTTCGTTGATGTTTTGCGTCAGCTCGTCCACACAGCGGTCGATGTCTTCTGGGCCGTTGATGTCTGGGTTTCCGTTAGTTATCTTCCGGCGAAGATGTTCGTGGAAACCTTCCCAGTCTGTTACTTTCCGCTGCGCTTGCAATCTTACTTTTGTGGTGTCTGCGGCGAGGGTCATTAGCACAGGTAGGTGGTCTGAGCTGAGGTCCTGGATGACTTCCAACTCGTATGTGTAAGGAATGTTTTGCATCAGGGCGAAGTCCAGGACATCTGGCTGGTGTTGGTGGTTGTACGGTATGTGTGTGGGCTCCTGTGGCCCAGCTATTGCGATGTTCCTTCCCGCTGTGTGGAGGTACAGCCTGTTCCCATCGTTATTGCATATTCGGGAGCCCCAGCTAGTATGTTTTGCGTTCATGTCGCCGGCGATGATGGTGGGCGTTTGGCCTCTTAGGAGGTCGTCTATGTCTTCTGTTCTTAGTGGAACTCTAGGGCTGCGGTATACTGACACGATCTTTATTTCGCCGCATGGCGCACGTATTTTTATGCCTGTCGGTTCAAGATCGTTCGTGGGCATGTCGATCCTTTCGTGAACCAGGCGTCGGTGAACTAGAACTGCTGTTCCCCCTCGTGCTGGCTGCCCTGGTGTTGTGGGTCTATCCGTCCTGTAGACTTCGTAGTTTGCCACTTTGAATTTTAGTTTGTCCGACAGGTGGGTCTCGCCGAGTAGCATCACGTCGATATCCGCTTCCTGGAGTAGGAGTTTGAGTTCTTGACGTTTATTCTGGATGCTGTTGGCATTCCAGAAGGCGATTTTCAGATGTCTTCTGTTTGTACTACACATAATTGTGCAATATGTCGCTGATGGCGGCTATGACCGTGGCTAGGATCGGCTTGCCTGCGGTATGCTCTTCCAGAATTTTTTGGATCCAGTGCAGTATTTTCTGGAGGTCTATTTTGGCCTCAACCACTTTTGTCCCCGTGTTTATTTTTGCGGAGGCGGATTGGCCAGCTGGTGTTGGGCAAGGGGTTGCCTTGGGCGGTGTTTCGACTGTCGTGTTGGTTGGCACGACTGGTAAGACTTTTGTGTTCGCAGGCTTCTTTTGCTTGCTAGTTTTGGTTTGTAATGGTGCAGCCTTTTGGATTGGTCGGCTCGCTGTTTCAACCGATGTTGACGGGGTTGGTTCCGTCGTATCCTGGCTGGGCTCCTTTGTTAGGGTGGTAGGAGCTTCGGCCGTGGGTGTAGTTGTCGTTGCTTGTGGTTCGTTGATAAGCAAAGTGGCAGGTTTGCTTGGCTTTTTCTTTATTTCCGCTTGGTATGCCGGGCAGCTTCTATAATTAGCTGGATGCGGGCCGGAGCAGTTAACGCATGTGGGTGTTTCCTCGCGTTTCTTTGGGCACTGGGACGCTGTGTGTGCCTTAGCGCACTTCACGCACCTCGGCTCGAACCCGCAGTTGACGCTGGAGTGCCCGAACCTTTGACAGGCGAAGCACTGTGGAACTGCCCTCGTGGTTTTAAACGCTTCCACTTTGATGCCGTGGCAGTACAGGAGTTCCTTCATGGTATATATATTGCGTGTTGTTGGAAGGTTTTTTAAGGTAACCATGAAGGTGTTGCTGGCTCTCTGGTGCTTTCCTCGGAACTTGGTTACATAGGTGGTAGTGTAACCTCTGTCCTGGAGTTCCTCGGCGACCTCTTCGGTGGTGATGCTGTCCGCGAGTCCTTTGATCACGATCTTTATCTCCCGTTCGGCCGCGATCGTGTAGGTATGGAACTCGACTCTTTCCTTCCGCAGGTAGTCTTGCGTATAGCGAAACTGGGTGGCGTCCTCCGTATGGATGCGGGCTCCCGTGCCCACGGCCCGGATGTCGAGTTCCTTGCCCAGGGCTTGTTTAAGATTCTTCGCATGCCACGTAAACTTATCGATTTTGTCGATAAAAATCGGTGGCATGCGGTTCTTCCTAGTTGCTGGATTGGATGGAATGGGAATCGTCTTGTCGGTGTTGCAGTTGGCGGCTGCTCTCTGAAGTGCATCTGAATAGCTTCGAGGGCTATTCGGGCGCTCTACTTCCATCTCCTCGTCGGACGATGGTTGTGCGGAGACTGAGCCTTCCGCGTGGTTGGTTTTCTTTTTCTTCCTTCTCGGTTCGGTCTCGATGCCCGCCTTGTTTTTGGTAGGCTTTGAGCTGGATCCGGAAGAAGAAGTGTGCTTGTTTTTGCCCTCTATGAGGTGGATGGTGGTTTGAGTTTTTGCCGGTGTTCCTTGGCTGGCGCTGCCGGACACTGGTGGCTGTTGGTGGTTTAGACGGTCTTCCATCTTGGATGATTGTCTGCTGGGATCTGCGTCTTCGTCCATTGTATTCGCTGGAACGTTTGCCAGACAATTCTTTTTATGTGCGCGCCCAGGGAACCAACCGGCTACTGCCCTGGACTCCCCGGACCGCTGAAGTTCACGAACTTTCTCTTCTCTGATTGGTCGCTCGGCTGGATGTTGCTTCGCTCGCTGCTCAGGTCGGAATGCGGGCCTGCCGGCGCGCAACGAATTTATAGGGAACCGCGTTTGCCAATCGGGGCTCGGGAGTCGCGCTGGGTGGAGCCTACAAGAATCAGACCGAGACTACAAAACAGGGCTCATTTTCGTTCCGATATTAAATCTCGAGCCGAATCAGAAGACCGCAGTCGCAGTAGCAGTCGAAGTCGAAGTTCGAAAGGATCACGGCAAACCTATTCTATCGCAGCCATGCCACCCAAGACTAGCGGAAAAGCAGCAAAGAAGGCCGGAAAGGCGCAGAAGAACATCTCGAAGGGCGACAAGAAAAAGAAGCGCAGGAGGAAGGAGAGCTACGCCATCTACATCTACAAGGTGCTGAAGCAGGTGCATCCCGACACCGGCATCTCCAGCAAGGCGATGAGCATCATGAACAGCTTCGTCAACGACATCTTCGAGCGCATCGCCGCCGAGGCCTCCCGCCTGGCGCACTACAACAAGCGTTCGACCATCACGAGCCGGGAGATCCAAACGGCCGTCAGGCTTCTGTTGCCCGGCGAGCTGGCGAAGCACGCCGTGAGCGAAGGAACCAAGGCCGTCACCAAGTACACCAGCTCGAAGTAAGAAGCCGAAGGCGAAGCTCCGCTCCTCCGGGCGGAAGTTGCAGCTCTAAAAAAAACGGTTCTTTTCAGAACCACAATCCACCTCGCAAAAAGAATATCTCGCTAGACGATAAATTTAAAAAACTCGAAGGCGAAAAACCAAACGACGATCGAACACCGGTAAAATTGAACTTTAGAAATGAATATTTTAATCTCTTTCTGTTTTTATCACTGGGTCAAGTCTCGAGACTACTTTTTGCGTTTTTAATAACGTGTGAAAATTGCTCCAACTTATATTTCCGTAGGTCGACTACATAAAATACTATTAAGAAGAAAGAAGCATTAGAAAAAGCAACATAATTACGAGTATTTAATGTTTTATTGTACATCATATTGCATACCAGCTGACCCAGTTTTATTTGCAATCAGCTGTGTACGTGTAACACGGCGCCGCGCCGCGCCGTTTGTTTTGCTTGCGCTCGCATCTTTCGCTATTCTCGGACTTCGGCCGTTGGCCCTCTCGATATTTGAAATTGTTCGAAGCGCACGTTGCAAAGTGCTATCGAATTTGTCAAAGAGAAACCTTCTGCGACGCCCAATTTCAGTTTTCGAGATGACACGGGTTGGGTATGTGCATACGCGCTTCGAAGGATTTTTAAAAAAGTTGCCCCGAACCGGCTTCGAACTCGCTACCTACGCTAGCCACGGCGATGCCGCTCGGGACGCTGACGGACGGTAGCGGCCGCCTTCCCGGAGACCCCCGGACGCCGCTCTCCGACGACGGAAGGGAGTCCTGCGGCGCACCAAAGAGGAGAACGCGCCGGCCGAGACCTAGATTCTCGGGAAGTTCGAGGCGCTCGGCGGGCCCGGCGGCCGCTCCGTCGAACGCCGGCGCGACGATCCGACGGCCCGGTGTTTCTCCTCGGCGAGTGCGAAAGTGGATCGTCGTAACTCGAAAGACGCGGGCGTCGCCGCCGTCGGAACGCGAAGGCGGCGAACACGAAAGCGCCATGTACGAGGCCGTCGAGGAGGATTGAAAATTTCTAGCGATTTCTATTGCCGGTACGAGCGCTCGCAGTTGGGTATCGGCTAGCTTGTTCGCGCTCGCGATTCAGTCTCGTTCTGCCCGAAAGCAAAGTTCGCTGCTTTTACTTACAGTTTACAGCCGCGGGTTGCGCGAATAACGAGAGTGAAATTGTTAAAAAGTTAAGTGAGCTATCAGTTCGAGTTTAGTGTGTGCGCGATGGCAGATTCGGCAACGGCATCCCCTGCGGCGGCGTCGGCGGCCGCCGCCTCCACGCCCGCTTCGTCGAAGAAATCCGCGAAGAAGGGCGCCAAGGCCGGAGGGGCCCGCGCGAAGCCCAACCACCCTCGCACCTCCGAGATGGTGAACAACGCGATCAAGAGCCTCAAGGAGAGAGGCGGCTCTTCACTTCAGGCGATCAAGAAGTACGTCGCCGCCAACTACAAGGTGGACGCCGAGAAGCTGTCGCCGTTCATCAAGAAGTACCTGAAATCGGCGGTCGCGTCCGGTGCTCTCGTTCAAACCAAAGGTAAGGGCGCTTCGGGCTCTTTCAAGCTGAGCGGCGGCGCCGCCGGAGGCGGTTCCGCCAAGCAGTCGGACAAGAAGGGCTCAGCCGCGACGCCCAAGAAGGCGGCGGGCAGGAAGCCGGGCTCCGGAAGGCCTAAGGGCTCGACGGCCGCCAAGAAAGCCGCCAAGCCGAAGAAGGCCGCCGACAAGAAACCTAAAGGTAAGAAGGCAGCCGCCGCTTCCCCGTCCGCCGCCGCCGAGAAGAAGGCCGCCAAGCCCAAGTCCCCCTCGAAGGCGAAAAAGACCACCAAAGTGCCCACGAAGAAGCCTAAAGCTCCGAAACCCAAGAAGGCGAAGGCCCCCGCCAAGGCGGCGTCCCCCAAGAAGGCAGCAGCGAAAAAGAAGTAATGCGTCGCCGTCCACACCACCACAGGCCGGCCTCCAGCAGCCAGGATCCTCTACTCCCGACGACGTGCCGCCGCGACGCGGCATTAAAATGGCCCTTTTCAGGGCCACAAATATTTTTACAAAAAGAATTATCGACAGACGTTGAGTTCCGCTGGTGTTAACGAGCACCGCAAAAATCATTTGCTTAATAATATTGTAATGCAGCTGCGAGGCACAATTTTTGAATTTCAACGTAATCACACCGATTCAATGCAGCTAACGAATGAGGTTTAGAGCATCGAGAGATATTTTAAATAAAGTTAAAAGTTAATGTAATAAATCAATTGAGCTAATTATATTAAATAGGGAGGTTTTGCGTAACAAGTATTTTAAAATTAAAAGTAACTAGGTGTGCAACTTCGCATTTTCAACTGACGCGAAGTTAGCCTGCCGCTTTTCACGAGCACCGCATAAATCATACTCGAAAATATTTTATCTCAAGTTAAAACGAAACTCGCGCTTTTAACAGTAAAGGCAATTCGAATTTCAAATTCAAAGAAACAATAGCACAGCAAGAAGGCGCAAAAGAGCTATTTAAATTGAGGTTGCAGAGAGTTCAAAATTAAAAGTAACAAGTCGCATCTTGGACATTCTTTTCTTTAGAATTTTGTGGTTCTGAAAAGAACCGTTTTTTTTTATTTGGGCTTTATCGCAGGCGCGATTAAATTAGGCCCGTTCGCCTCTGATGCGTCTCGCCAGCTGTATGTCTTTGGGCATGATGGTCACCCTCTTGGCGTGGATGGCGCACAGATTGGTGTCCTCGAAGAGGCCGACCAGGTACGCCTCGCTCGCCTCCTGGAGCGCCATGACGGCGGAGCTCTGGAATCGCAGGTCGGTCTTGAAGTCCTGGGCGATCTCGCGGACCAGACGCTGGAAGGGCAGCTTGCGGATGAGGAGCTCGGTGGATTTCTGGTAGCGCCTGATCTCGCGGAGGGCGACGGTACCGGGCCTGTAGCGATGGGGCTTCTTGACGCCGCCGGTAGCGGGAGCGCTCTTCCTCGCCGCCTTAGTCGCGAGCTGTTTGCGCGGGGCCTTGCCTCCGGTAGATTTACGAGCCGTCTGCTTGGTACGGGCCATGGCGAATAGAGTAAAATGGTAAAGTTCTCTTGCGACTTGCACGTACAGAGCTGGAACGAAGATGTAACGGCCGCGATCCTTTGCGAGTTGCATTTATAGACTCTGCTTCGTGCCCATTGGCAGCCCGGAGCGCCAGGGCACGCCTATCGCGCGAGTCGAGTTGATAAAAGAGAGGAGCGCAGAGCAAAATTTTCACAGGCATTCTCAGCAACGAAGCCAGCCCGCATCGCTTTCCAGTTCAACGTTCGAAGTCCGAGAATCCGAGATCCGAGCTAAAGATGACCGGCCGCGGCAAGGGAGGTAAAGGATTGGGCAAAGGGGGCGCCAAGCGTCACCGCAAGGTGCTCCGCGACAACATCCAGGGCATCACGAAGCCTGCGATCCGTCGCCTGGCCCGACGAGGCGGCGTCAAGCGCATCTCCGGCCTCATCTACGAGGAGACCCGGGGCGTGCTGAAGGTGTTCCTCGAGAACGTCATCAGGGACGCCGTCACCTACACCGAGCACGCCAAGAGGAAGACCGTCACCGCCATGGACGTCGTGTACGCCCTGAAGCGGCAAGGCCGCACCCTGTACGGCTTCGGCGGTTAAGCGAGCTGCAAACGAAACTGCCCCGTCATCGCAGAAGGAATTTTAAAAAAAACGGTTCTTTTCAGAACCACAAATTTTCACAACAAAAAGATATATCTATCAGACGTGCGACAATTTACTCTTTACTAGTTAAAAACTAAAAACGTCATGTAATGAGCGGCAATAACGAAAGAGTTTGGTTTGGCCAGCCTTGAAGCTTTAGAAGCTTGCAAATTATTAATAGTAATAAACGGATCGAAGAATGCGTTCCTAAGCATCTCGTTAATAATTTGTCGTAAAATTAAACAAAGGAGAGCCGAAAGTTGAAATTTGTGCGACAGCCTGCGATTACTACTAAACGATTGCTTGTAACGCAACCCGGGCAGGATCGCTTTATTTCAGTATTAATAATTAAAGCTAATAAATAGCAGTGACGTCTGTGAGATGCATTCTTTTTGAAAGAGAATTTGTGGCCCTGAGAAGGGCCGGTTTTTTTTGCTCGTAGTTTTTTTTCGAATTTAAGCCTTCTTTTCAGTTTTCTTGGGCAACAGAACCGCCTGGATGTTCGGCAGGACGCCGCCCTGGGCGATCGTGACTCCGGAGAGCAGCTTGTTCAGCTCCTCGTCGTTCCTTATCGCCAGCTGGAGATGGCGGGGGATGATGCGGGTCTTCTTGTTGTCGCGGGCCGCGTTGCCGGCCAACTCGAGAACTTCGGCGGCGAGGTACTCCATGACGGCGGCCAGGTAGACGGGCGCCCCGGCGCCGACGCGCTCCGCGTAGTTGCCCTTCCTGAGGAGCCTGTGTATTCTGCCGACGGGGAACTGGAGGCCGGCACGGCTGGAGCGGGACTTCGCCTTTCCCTTGACCTTTCCTCCCTTACCGCGTCCGGACATTGTTCTAGTAGGATCGGAATATAAGCAGCAGATGCGATAGAACGAGAAGTCGACCGTGTATTGAAGCGGGCCTGCCGGCGCGCAACGAATTTATAGGGAACCGCGTTTGCCAATCGGGGCTCGGGAGTCGCGCTGGGTGGAGCCTACAAGAATCAGACCGAGACTACAAAACAGGGCTCATTTTCGTTCCGATATTAAATCTCGAGCCGAATCAGAAGACCGCAGTCGCAGTAGCAGTCGAAGTCGAAGTTCGAAAGGATCACGGCAAACCTATTCTATCGCAGCCATGCCACCCAAGACTAGCGGAAAAGCAGCAAAGAAGGCCGGAAAGGCGCAGAAGAACATCTCGAAGGGCGACAAGAAAAAGAAGCGCAGGAGGAAGGAGAGCTACGCCATCTACATCTACAAGGTGCTGAAGCAGGTGCATCCCGACACCGGCATCTCCAGCAAGGCGATGAGCATCATGAACAGCTTCGTCAACGACATCTTCGAGCGCATCGCCGCCGAGGCCTCCCGCCTGGCGCACTACAACAAGCGTTCGACCATCACGAGCCGGGAGATCCAAACGGCCGTCAGGCTTCTGTTGCCCGGCGAGCTGGCGAAGCACGCCGTGAGCGAAGGAACCAAGGCCGTCACCAAGTACACCAGCTCGAAGTAAGAAGCCGAAGGCGAAGCTCCGCTCCTCCGGGCGGAAGTTGCAGCTCTAAAAAAAACGGTTCTTTTCAGAACCACAATCCACCTCGCAAAAAGAATATCTCGCTAGACGATAAATTTAAAAAACTCGAAGGCGAAAAACCAAACGACGATCGAACACCGGTAAAATTGAACTTTAGAAATGAATATTTTAATCTCTTTCTGTTTTTATCACTGGGTCAAGTCTCGAGACTACTTTTTGCGTTTTTAATAACGTGTGAAAATTGCTCCAACTTATATTTCCGTAGGTCGACTACATAAAATACTATTAAGAAGAAAGAAGCATTAGAAAAAGCAACATAATTACGAGTATTTAATGTTTTATTGTACATCATATTGCATACCAGCTGACCCAGTTTTATTTGCAATCAGCTGTGTACGTGTAACACGGCGCCGCGCCGCGCCGTTTGTTTTGCTTGCGCTCGCATCTTTCGCTATTCTCGGACTTCGGCCGTTGGCCCTCTCGATATTTGAAATTGTTCGAAGCGCACGTTGCAAAGTGCTATCGAATTTGTCAAAGAGAAACCTTCTGCGACGCCCAATTTCAGTTTTCGAGATGACACGGGTTGGGTATGTGCATACGCGCTTCGAAGGATTTTTAAAAAAGTTGCCCCGAACCGGCTTCGAACTCGCTACCTACCTAACGCCCGCCGATTCGTTTCTTTCTCTGTCGCTCGCGCATGCAAATCTCGTTTTTCTTTTTAGTGCATCGGACCCGCGTACATCAGCTGCTCCTTGCTGCTCGAACAATAAACGTTCGGTCTTTCACTCTTACGCACGCGCACTCATACTCTCTCTGTCTCTCTGACTCTCTCTCTCTCTCGCGCGCGCGCGCTCTCTCGCTCTGCGTCCCTCAATGGGTTTTATCGAACTGCAGGCGAATTATCCGAATTCGCGGGCGAGTTTCGTGTTTCATCTTGTACTATTGCTACACAAAGAGAAAAGACTAGGACAAGTAACAAATCTAGAGGCCACGAATTTCTATTATTTTAGTTGACGAAATGACTTTTTAACTGTCATGTGAATAATATCCAACCTGTCATATGTCATATCAAATTTTAATATCAAAAACTACGATACGAAACAATTGTAAAATTAGTTAAACGTGCAATTTGCCGAATAATTATAACTAAACTCATGCTTGGCTTTACTGGGAGAGTGACGTTTTGAAATAATTTGTTACCAATAGTACATTAACGTACGGCGGCGCCGTTTGTTTTGCTTGCGCTCGCGTCTTTCGCAATTCTCGGACTTCGGCCGTTGGCCCGTTCGATATTTAAATTTTTTTATGTGCACGTTGCCCTCGCTATCGCATTTGTCAAAGAGAGAGCTTCTGCGACGCCCGAATTCAGTTTTCGAGATGACACTGGTTAGGTATGTGCATACGCGCTTTGAAGGATTTTTTAAAAAGTTGCCCCGAACCGGCTTCGAACTCGCTACCTGCCTAACTCTCGTCGGGGCTTTTCTTTCTCTGTCGCTCGCGCACGCAAATCTCGTGTTCGATTTTGCTGCCGCTAACCCGCGCCCAGTGCTTGCGTCGGCTGCTCCCTGCTACTCGGCCTAAAACGTTCGATCTCCCTCTCCATCTGCTTCGCACACCGATAACGCCCGTATCGGTTTTAAGGTCCGATCAGCCGAATTCTCCGAATTCGCGGGCGAGTTTCGCGTTTCATCTTGTGCGTAACATCCGGCCGTTTGGATCGCTTGCTTAGATACTTTTAATATCAAAGTCTATGTCGTTTCTTACGTTGGCTTGTAAAGAGATAACTACTCTCACTTAGGTTTTATTATAAAAAAACCCGTGTCTCATATGGATCCTTTGTTTTTCAACCTTCTCTTACGTTTTAGCTTAAAAAAATCTTTTTTCATATAGATCTTTTGTTTTTTAAATCTTTTCTTGCGTTTTAATTTTAAAAACCGTTTTTTTCATATGGATCTATCGTTTTTTAAATCTTTACTTACGTTTTAGTTTTAAAAAAATCTTTTTTCATATGGATCTTTTGTTTTTTTAATCTTTTCTTACTTTTTAATAAAAAAAAACGCTTTTTCCATATGGATCTTTTGTTTTTTAATTCTTTTCTTACGTTTTAGTTTAAAAAAAGTCTTTTTCCATATGGATCTTTTGTTTTTTAAATCTTTTCTTACTTTTTAGTTCAAAAAAAGTCTTTTTTCAAATAGATCTTTTGTTTTTTAATCTTTTCTTACTTTTTAGTTCAAAAAAAGTCTTTTTTCATATCGATCTTTTGTTTTTTAAATCTTTTCTTAACGTTTTAATAAAAAGCAACTCTTTTTTTATATGGATCTTTTGTTTTTTTAATCTTTTCTTACTTTTTAGTTAAAAAAAAGTCTTTTTCCATATGGATCTTTTGTTTTTTAATTCTTTTCTTACGTTTTAGTTTAAAAAAAGTCTTTTTCCATATGGATCTTTTGTTTTTTAAATCTTTTCTTACTTTTTAGTTAAAAAAAAGTCTTTTTCCATATGGATCTTTTGTTTTTTAATTCTTTTCTTACGTTTTAGTTTAAAAAAAGTCTTTTTCCATATGGATCTTTTGTTTTTTAAATCTTTTCTTACTTTTTAGTTCAAAAAAAGTCTTTTTTCATATCGATCTTTTGTTTTTTAAATCTTTTCTTACTTTTTAGTTCAAAAAAAGTCTTTTTTCAAATAGATCTTTTGTTTTTTAATCTTTTCTTACTTTTTAGTTCAAAAAAAGTCTTTTTTCATATCGATCTTTTGTTTTTTAAATCTTTTCTTACTTTTTAGTTCAAAAAAAGTCTTTTTTCAAATAGATCTTTTGTTTTTTAATCTTTTCTTACTTTTTAGTTCAAAAAAAGTCTTTTTTCATATCGATCTTTTGTTTTTTAAATCTTTTCTTACTTTTTAATTTAAAAAAAACGCTTTTTTCATATGGATCTTTCGTTTTTTATAAATCTTTTCTTACAAATATCCGATTTTTAATAATAAATATAGTAGTAATATAAATAACAAAACAGTACTAATACACATAATAACAAAGGCCATAACGAGCAGTGGGGCGATGAAATAAATTTCAGATCTAGTTTGCTCGACATAAACGTGATGTAACATCGGCCAACTCGATATGAAATTTATCTTGATCACTCGATATTCGACGCCATTAAGAATATGTGGTACGTGACCAATGGTCGTGCGAACATAACAACAAAGAAGGTTGAAATTATAATGCAGAACTAAAAGTAAACGAGAGCCGACTCCGGCATCTAGCAAACTATTTACATTTATGTGCGCGTACAGAATATCAGCCTAAAAAGTGAGTTTTAGCTTGAAAAGGTCCTCGTCCGTTTTAAAAATCAATATCGAAGAAGCAAGAGGTCACAAAAAAAGTGACAACGGCACGCGGTGTTCCCAAGCGGTCACCCATCCAAGTACTGACCGCGCCCGACATTGCTTAACTTCGGTGATCGGACGAGAACCGGTGCTTTCAATGTGGTATGGCCGTTGTCTGTAATTTTTCTCATTGTCCGGGCTTAAGAGGAGCTTTAATGTGTTGAAGAGAGAGCGCCAGTCGAAGTCGAAATGCGATTTTAAAACTGACAAAGCAAATACGCGAAGGAAAATAGGCGCCTCGCGCTTGCCATCTGGCCATAACTTATTGTCCGAGCCGAACACAATTTTATTTTAAAATAATCGCGCTGTAGACCTTCGAGATCCGGGATGGTACGTCTATTACGATTGCAGCGGATTTATTACAACGACAGGCCATCGACTGCCCCGTCATTAAAGATTAAATATAAATCTATTGCGATATTGGAAAATCTTATTTCGCTCTCTGTTTATACCTCATTAGGCATAATTAACCGCGTCTCGAAGCAAAAAAATTTGGCCGTTATAAATTAATACCGACACAGCTTCGGCAAATCTTACACACTCAGCGGAGCGTTATCTTTAATAGGAACGGCCACATAAATTTAACTCGTCGACTGGGAGTCTGAAATGTCATATAATAACATCAACAAGCAGACCGATCTCAAATTTCGCGTATTCTGCAAGCTCACAATTTTTGCAAGTCGGTGCTCGGTATGAAAATGATATTAATATAATCATAATGTAATTATTAATAAAACGCGCTCGGACGAACGAAAGCGGCAGTCTTCGAACTAAAACTCGAGGCGCCCGACGGCGTCGCGGTGCGCTAGCCCGCTTCGATTTTCGCGCGGTCCTCCGGCTCGCCGAGGAAGGTCTCGATGAATAAGGCGTCCGGGAGAGGTTCCTCGAACAGAAAGTGGCGCGCCGGGACTCCCGTCGCCCGACGGGGACGCCTTCGAACTTCGAAGCGTGGCAGCCGCTCGACTCGCTCCCGGCCGAGCTGCACGGAGCGAGGCTCGAGAGCGATTTTTCGCCGAACCGAAAGAGCCACGGCGATGCCGCTCGGGACGCTGACGGACGGTAGCGGCCGCCTTCCCGGAGACCCCCGGACGCCGCTCTCCGACGACGGAAGGGAGTCCTGCGGCGCACCAAAGAGGAGAACGCGCCGGCCGAGACCTAGATTCTCGGGAAGTTCGAGGCGCTCGGCGGGCCCGGCGGCCGCTCCGTCGAACGCCGGCGCGACGATCCGACGGCCCGGTGTT
Source organism: Agriotes lineatus (assembly GCA_940337035.1). Lineage (NCBI taxonomy): Eukaryota > Metazoa > Arthropoda > Insecta > Coleoptera > Elateridae > Agriotes > Agriotes lineatus. The sequence goes on from CALNHX010001007.1 coordinate 244,708, forward strand.
TCTCCTCGGCGAGTGCGAAAGTGGATCGTCGTAACTCGAAAGACGCGGGCGTCGCCGCCGTCGGAACGCGAAGGCGGCGAACACGAAAGCGCCATGTACGAGGCCGTCGAGGAGGATTGAAAATTTCTAGCGATTTCTATTGCCGGTACGAGCGCTCGCAGTTGGGTATCGGCTAGCTTGTTCGCGCTCGCGATTCAGTCTCGTTCTGCCCGAAAGCAAAGTTCGCTGCTTTTACTTACAGTTTACAGCCGCGGGTTGCGCGAATAACGAGAGTGAAATTGTTAAAAAGTTAAGTGAGCTATCAGTTCGAGTTTAGTGTGTGCGCGATGGCAGATTCGGCAACGGCATCCCCTGCGGCGGCGTCGGCGGCCGCCGCCTCCACGCCCGCTTCGTCGAAGAAATCCGCGAAGAAGGGCGCCAAGGCCGGAGGGGCCCGCGCGAAGCCCAACCACCCTCGCACCTCCGAGATGGTGAACAACGCGATCAAGAGCCTCAAGGAGAGAGGCGGCTCTTCACTTCAGGCGATCAAGAAGTACGTCGCCGCCAACTACAAGGTGGACGCCGAGAAGCTGTCGCCGTTCATCAAGAAGTACCTGAAATCGGCGGTCGCGTCCGGTGCTCTCGTTCAAACCAAAGGTAAGGGCGCTTCGGGCTCTTTCAAGCTGAGCGGCGGCGCCGCCGGAGGCGGTTCCGCCAAGCAGTCGGACAAGAAGGGCTCAGCCGCGACGCCCAAGAAGGCGGCGGGCAGGAAGCCGGGCTCCGGAAGGCCTAAGGGCTCGACGGCCGCCAAGAAAGCCGCCAAGCCGAAGAAGGCCGCCGACAAGAAACCTAAAGGTAAGAAGGCAGCCGCCGCTTCCCCGTCCGCCGCCGCCGAGAAGAAGGCCGCCAAGCCCAAGTCCCCCTCGAAGGCGAAAAAGACCACCAAAGTGCCCACGAAGAAGCCTAAAGCTCCGAAACCCAAGAAGGCGAAGGCCCCCGCCAAGGCGGCGTCCCCCAAGAAGGCAGCAGCGAAAAAGAAGTAATGCGTCGCCGTCCACACCACCACAGGCCGGCCTCCAGCAGCCAGGATCCTCTACTCCCGACGACGTGCCGCCGCGACGCGGCATTAAAATGGCCCTTTTCAGGGCCACAAATATTTTTACAAAAAGAATTATCGACAGACGTTGAGTTCCGCTGGTGTTAACGAGCACCGCAAAAATCATTTGCTTAATAATATTGTAATGCAGCTGCGAGGCACAATTTTTGAATTTCAACGTAATCACACCGATTCAATGCAGCTAACGAATGAGGTTTAGAGCATCGAGAGATATTTTAAATAAAGTTAAAAGTTAATGTAATAAATCAATTGAGCTAATTATATTAAATAGGGAGGTTTTGCGTAACAAGTATTTTAAAATTAAAAGTAACTAGGTGTGCAACTTCGCATTTTCAACTGACGCGAAGTTAGCCTGCCGCTTTTCACGAGCACCGCATAAATCATACTCGAAAATATTTTATCTCAAGTTAAAACGAAACTCGCGCTTTTAACAGTAAAGGCAATTCGAATTTCAAATTCAAAGAAACAATAGCACAGCAAGAAGGCGCAAAAGAGCTATTTAAATTGAGGTTGCAGAGAGTTCAAAATTAAAAGTAACAAGTCGCATCTTGGACATTCTTTTCTTTAGAATTTTGTGGTTCTGAAAAGAACCGTTTTTTTTTATTTGGGCTTTATCGCAGGCGCGATTAAATTAGGCCCGTTCGCCTCTGATGCGTCTCGCCAGCTGTATGTCTTTGGGCATGATGGTCACCCTCTTGGCGTGGATGGCGCACAGATTGGTGTCCTCGAAGAGGCCGACCAGGTACGCCTCGCTCGCCTCCTGGAGCGCCATGACGGCGGAGCTCTGGAATCGCAGGTCGGTCTTGAAGTCCTGGGCGATCTCGCGGACCAGACGCTGGAAGGGCAGCTTGCGGATGAGGAGCTCGGTGGATTTCTGGTAGCGCCTGATCTCGCGGAGGGCGACGGTACCGGGCCTGTAGCGATGGGGCTTCTTGACGCCGCCGGTAGCGGGAGCGCTCTTCCTCGCCGCCTTAGTCGCGAGCTGTTTGCGCGGGGCCTTGCCTCCGGTAGATTTACGAGCCGTCTGCTTGGTACGGGCCATGGCGAATAGAGTAAAATGGTAAAGTTCTCTTGCGACTTGCACGTACAGAGCTGGAACGAAGATGTAACGGCCGCGATCCTTTGCGAGTTGCATTTATAGACTCTGCTTCGTGCCCATTGGCAGCCCGGAGCGCCAGGGCACGCCTATCGCGCGAGTCGAGTTGATAAAAGAGAGGAGCGCAGAGCAAAATTTTCACAGGCATTCTCAGCAACGAAGCCAGCCCGCATCGCTTTCCAGTTCAACGTTCGAAGTCCGAGAATCCGAGATCCGAGCTAAAGATGACCGGCCGCGGCAAGGGAGGTAAAGGATTGGGCAAAGGGGGCGCCAAGCGTCACCGCAAGGTGCTCCGCGACAACATCCAGGGCATCACGAAGCCTGCGATCCGTCGCCTGGCCCGACGAGGCGGCGTCAAGCGCATCTCCGGCCTCATCTACGAGGAGACCCGGGGCGTGCTGAAGGTGTTCCTCGAGAACGTCATCAGGGACGCCGTCACCTACACCGAGCACGCCAAGAGGAAGACCGTCACCGCCATGGACGTCGTGTACGCCCTGAAGCGGCAAGGCCGCACCCTGTACGGCTTCGGCGGTTAAGCGAGCTGCAAACGAAACTGCCCCGTCATCGCAGAAGGAATTTTAAAAAAAACGGTTCTTTTCAGAACCACAAATTTTCACAACAAAAAGATATATCTATCAGACGTGCGACAATTTACTCTTTACTAGTTAAAAACTAAAAACGTCATGTAATGAGCGGCAATAACGAAAGAGTTTGGTTTGGCCAGCCTTGAAGCTTTAGAAGCTTGCAAATTATTAATAGTAATAAACGGATCGAAGAATGCGTTCCTAAGCATCTCGTTAATAATTTGTCGTAAAATTAAACAAAGGAGAGCCGAAAGTTGAAATTTGTGCGACAGCCTGCGATTACTACTAAACGATTGCTTGTAACGCAACCCGGGCAGGATCGCTTTATTTCAGTATTAATAATTAAAGCTAATAAATAGCAGTGACGTCTGTGAGATGCATTCTTTTTGAAAGAGAATTTGTGGCCCTGAGAAGGGCCGGTTTTTTTTGCTCGTAGTTTTTTTTCGAATTTAAGCCTTCTTTTCAGTTTTCTTGGGCAACAGAACCGCCTGGATGTTCGGCAGGACGCCGCCCTGGGCGATCGTGACTCCGGAGAGCAGCTTGTTCAGCTCCTCGTCGTTCCTTATCGCCAGCTGGAGATGGCGGGGGATGATGCGGGTCTTCTTGTTGTCGCGGGCCGCGTTGCCGGCCAACTCGAGAACTTCGGCGGCGAGGTACTCCATGACGGCGGCCAGGTAGACGGGCGCCCCGGCGCCGACGCGCTCCGCGTAGTTGCCCTTCCTGAGGAGCCTGTGTATTCTGCCGACGGGGAACTGGAGGCCGGCACGGCTGGAGCGGGACTTCGCCTTTCCCTTGACCTTTCCTCCCTTACCGCGTCCGGACATTGTTCGATAACGATAAAATACGTATATTAAACAGAATATGTACAGGTGATTATTTACAAAACATTTTAATATTATTAATATAAGTCCGTGGGGTTGGGCCGTTCTAGGCTTTTGGCCTCTTCAGCCCTGGGGTCTTCCTTCCTTCTTGTGGGTTGGTGGTTCTTCTTCTGGTCCTGATGTTGGGGTTGTTTTTCCTTTCATCGGTGGGCGGCATCTGTAATCATAGAAAAATTTGTGTAGTATTGGCTGTTAGGAAAAATGGTTCTCCTCATTGACAGGGGGGTGTCAATGAGGATCCAGTGAGGTCAGGGTAAAGGAAAATTGGGGGGGGGGGGAGGTGACTTAGTTAAAGGTAAAAACGACTTTGTTACCGGAATGTGATATGCGGAGGAAACGGGCTAGGCAGGCATGGGCGGATTGCTCAAGGGTGGTTTGGATCTTCTGCTTCTGCAGGGGGAAGAGGTCGAAGAGGGTTTTGGTAAGGAAACGGATGAATTGTCTCACTGATAGGAAGGGTTCGTGGGTTTGGTCTTCGTCCAAGTCGGAGTTTTCGGGATCGAGGCTGGGTTCAATGATTTTGGTCGGGACAACAGGGGTTTCGGGGGTAATGGTTTGGGGTTTTGGGAATTTAGGGCATTGATGAGACCAAGCTGGGTGGTTTCCTTTACAGAAGGGGCAGCTGGGGGTTTCGCTGGGACATTTTCCGGGGGGGTGGGTGTTTGGGCAGGTGGGGCACACAGGTTTACTCCTGCATTCGGAGAGGGAATGCCCGAAGGCAAAACATTTGGTGCACTGGAGAGGTATGGGGGTGGGGGGGTGGGAGGGCTCGCAAGGGTGCTTGCGGCCGAAAAGTTGGAGGCCGTTGATGAGGAGCTCGTCGATGGTGGGTTTGTCAGTGGAGATGATACGGAGTAGGGGAGTGGGGCGGTTTGTGGCTTTGGATGTGATTCTCCAGCACTTGAAAATTTGGAGTTGGGGGCACTGGAGTTTGACGTCTTCAGGAGCGATGTCCTGGTCGACGTCTCGGGCGACAATGGAGAAAGTGGGTGGCTTTTTGGCTTGTTGGGTGGGGGAGGCCTTTCGGGATAAAGGGCAAATTTCAAGTGCTTTGCTGTTGGTGGCGGTGCGGAGTTTGGACTGGGTGAGTCCATTGAGGGGTTGCTCGGTGATAAGGAGGGCGGTTTTGTTGTAATTGACTACAAGGGTTTTGATGCCCTTGAAGCCGTGGGAGATCAGGAGAGAGTAGAAGGATTTTTGGGTAGCGTAACTATCTGGGATGTTTTTAATGGAATATCTGAAGGAATCGGGCTGGGAGGTAGTAGAAGAGGTGGAAGATCGACGGGCGCGGAAAGTTGTTGGGGGTGTGGGGGGTTCGAGGAGGGGCATTGATAAAAGGGATGGTATTGGTTTTTCCTCACCGGTATTTTTTGCTGTGCTGGCGTCGGGAACAAGGGCACTGGCGGCTGCGGCTTCGTCGGCAGCTTCGGTGGCCTCGGCGACGGCGGCATCAGCGGCGAGCACAGCGGCGTAGGCGAAGAGTGCTCGGGTTTTGGGCGAATACTGGGACTCGGGATCGGGCTGGAGCTGTTTCTGTTTCTTTTTCCCTGCCTTCTTGACGGATTGGGGGAGGCCGGTATTTTTTGCGGATGTGCTGGCGTCGGGGGCAAGGGCACTGGCGGCTGCGGCTTCGTCGGCAGCTTCGGTGGCCTCGGCAACGGCGGCATCAGCGGCGAAGGCGGCGAGGGCTCGGGTTCTGGACGAAACGTGGGCCTCGGGATCGGGCTGGAGCTGTTTCGGTTTCTTTTTTCCTGCCATCTTGACGGATTGATGGCGCACAAGGCGCTCTGGTAGTTGGACTGCTCTGTTAACACGTCTGCTCGATGCGGTGGTTGGATGCTGAGTTGGGTCTTCTGATTCGGCTCGAGATTTAATATCGGAACGAAAATGAGCCCTGTTTTGTGGTCTCGGTCTAATTCTTGTAGGCTCCACCCAGCGCGACTCCCGAGCCCCGATTGGCAAACGCGGTTCCCTATAAATTCGTTGCGCGCCGGCAGGCCCGCTTCAATACACGGTCGACTTCTCGTTCTATCGCGTCTGCTGCTTATATTCCGATCCTACTAGAACAATGTCCGGACGCGGTAAGGGAGGAAAGGTCAAGGGAAAGGCGAAGTCCCGCTCCAGCCGTGCCGGCCTCCAGTTCCCAGTCGGCAGAATACACAGGCTCCTCAGGAAGGGCAACTACGCGGAGCGCGTCGGCGCCGGGGCGCCCGTCTACCTGGCCGCCGTCATGGAGTACCTCGCCGCCGAAGTTCTCGAGTTGGCCGGCAACGCGGCCCGCGACAACAAGAAGACCCGCATCATCCCCCGCCATCTCCAGCTGGCGATAAGGAACGACGAGGAGCTGAACAAGCTGCTCTCCGGAGTCACGATCGCCCAGGGCGGCGTCCTGCCGAACATCCAGGCGGTTCTGTTGCCCAAGAAAACGGAAAAGAAGGCTTAAGTTCGAAAAAACTATGAGCAAAAAACCGGCCCTTCTCAGGGCCACAAATTCTCTTTCAAAAAGAATGCATCTCACAGACGTTACTGCTATTTGTTAGATTTAATTATTAATACTGGAATAAAGCGATCCTGCCCGGGTTGCATTACAAGCAATCGTTTAGTAGTGATCGCAGGCTGTCGCACAAATTTTTTTCAATTCAACTTTCGGCTCTCCTTTGTTTAATTTTACGACAAATTATTAACGAAATGCTTAGGAACGCATTCTTCGATCCGTTTAGTTTTACGACAACCAACTATTAATAATTTGCAAGCTTCTAAAGCCTCAAGGCTGGCCAAACCAAACTCTTTCGTTATTGCCGCTCATTACATGACGTTTTTAGTTTTTAACTGGTAAAGAGTAAATTGTCGCACGTCTGATAGATATATCTTTTTGTTGTGAAAATTTGTGGTTCTGAAAAGAACCGTTTTTTTTTAAATTCCTTCTGCGATGACGGGGCAGTTTCGTTTGCAGCTCGCTTAACCGCCGAAGCCGTACAGGGTGCGGCCTTGCCGCTTCAGGGCGTACACGACGTCCATGGCGGTGACGGTCTTCCTCTTGGCGTGCTCGGTGTAGGTGACGGCGTCCCTGATGACGTTCTCGAGGAACACCTTCAGCACGCCCCGGGTCTCCTCGTAGATGAGGCCGGAGATGCGCTTGACGCCGCCTCGTCGGGCCAGGCGACGGATCGCAGGCTTCGTGATGCCCTGGATGTTGTCGCGGAGCACCTTGCGGTGACGCTTGGCGCCCCCTTTGCCCAATCCTTTACCTCCCTTGCCGCGGCCGGTCATCTTTAGCTCGGATCTCGGATTCTCGGACTTCGAACGTTGAACTGGAAAGCGATGCGGGCTGGCCTCGTTGCTGAGAATGCCTGTGAAAATTTCGGGCTGCGCTCCTCTCTTTTATCAACTCGACTCGAGCGAGAGGCGTGCCCGGGCGCTCCGGGCTGCCAATGGGCACGAACCAGAGTCTATAAATGCAACTTTCAAAGGATCGCGGCCGTTACATCTTCGTTCCAGCTCTGTCCGTGCAAGTCGCAAGAGTACTTTACCGTTTTACTCTATTCGCCATGGCCCGTACCAAGCAGACGGCTCGTAAATCTACCGGAGGCAAGGCCCCGCGCAAACAGCTCGCGACTAAGGCGGCGAGGAAGAGCGCTCCCGCGACCGGCGGCGTCAAGAAGCCCCATCGCTACAGGCCCGGTACCGTCGCCCTCCGCGAGATCAGGCGCTACCAGAAATCCACCGAGCTCCTCATTCGCAAGCTGCCCTTCCAGCGTCTGGTCCGCGAGATCGCCCAGGACTTCAAGACCGACCTGCGATTCCAGAGCTCCGCCGTCATGGCGCTCCAGGAGGCGAGCGAGGCGTACCTGGTCGGCCTCTTCGAGGACACCAATCTGTGCGCCATCCACGCCAAGAGGGTGACCATCATGCCCAAAGACATACAGCTGGCGAGACGCATCAGAGGCGAACGGGCCTAATTCAATCGCGCCCGCGATAAAACCCAAATTAAAAAAAAACGGTTCTTTTCAGAACCACAAAATTCTAAAGAAAAGAATGTCCAAGATGCGACTTGTTACTTTTAATATTGAACTCTTTGCAACCTCAATTTAAATAGCTCTTTTGCGCCTTCTTGCTGTGCTATTGTTTCTTTGAATTTGAAATTCGAATTGCCTTTACTGTTAAAAGCGCGAGTTTCGTTTTAACTTGAGATAAAATATTTTCGAGTGTGATTTATGCGGTGCTCGTGAAAAGCGGCAGGCTGACTTCGCGTCAGTTGAAATTGCGAAGTTGCACACCTAGTTACTTTTAATATTCCTTGTTACGCAAAACCTCCCTATTTAATATAATTATAATTAGCTCAATTGATTTATTACATTAACTTTAATTAAAATATCTCTCGATGCTCTAAACCTCATTCGTTAGCTGCATTGAATCGGTGTGATTACGTTGAAATTCAAAAATTGTGCCTCGCAGCTGCATTACGATATTATTAAGCAAATGATTTTTGCGGTGCTCGTTAACACCAGCAGAACTCAACGTCTGTCGATAATTCTTTTTGTAAAAATATTTGTGGCCCTGAAAAGGGCCATTTTAATGCCGCGTCGCGGCGGCACGTCGTCGGGAGTAGAGGATCCTGGCTGCTGGAGGCCGGCCGGTGGTTGTGGTGTGGACGGCGACGCATTACTTCTTTTTCGCTGCTGCCTTCTTGGGGGACGCCGCCTTGGCGGGGGCCTTCGCCTTCTTGGGTTTCGGAGCTTTAGGCTTCTTCGTGGGCACTTTGGTGGTCTTTTTCGCCTTCGAGGGCGACTTGGGCTTGGCGGCCTTCTTCTCGGCGGCGGCGGACGGGGAAGCGGCGGCTGCCTTCTTACCTTTAGGTTTCTTTTCGGCGGCCTTCTTCGGCTTGGCGGCTTTCTTGGCGGCCGTCGAGCCCTTAGGCCTTCCGGAGCCCGGCTTCCTGCCCGCCGCCTTCTTGGGCGTCGCGGCTGAGCCCTTCTTGTCAGACTGCTTGGCGGAACCGCCTCCGGCGGCGCCGCCGCTCAGCTTGAAAGAGCCCGAAGCGCCCTTACCTTTGGTTTGAACGAGAGCTCCGGACGCGACCGCCGATTTCAGGTACTTCTTGATGAACGGCGACAGCTTCTCGGCGTCCACCTTGTAGTTCGCGGCGACGTACTTCTTGATCGCCTGAAGTGACGAGCCGCCTCTCTCCTTGAGGCTCTTGATCGCGTTGTTCACCATCTCGGAGGTGCGAGGGTGGTTGGGCTTCGCGCGGGCCCCTCCGGCCTTGGCGCCCTTCTTCGCGGACTTCTTCGACGAAGCGGGCGTGGATGCGGCGGCCGCCGACGCCGCCGCAGGGGATGCCGTTGCCGAATCTGCCATCGCGCACACACTAAACTCGAACTGGATAACTCACTTAACTTTTTAACAATTTCACTCGTTACTCGCGCAACCCGCGGCTGTAAACTGTATAGGTAAAAGCAGCGAACTTTGCTTTCGGGCAGAACGAGACTGAATCGCGAGCGCGAGCAAGCTCACCGATACCCAACTGCGAGCGCTCGTACCGGCAATAGAAATCGCTAGAAATTTTCAATCCTCCTCGACGGCCTCGTACATGGCGCTTTCGTGTTCGCCGCCTTCGCGTTCCGACGGCGGCGACGCCCGCGTCTTTCGAGTTACGGCGATCCACTTTCGCACTCGCCGAGGAGAAACACCGGGCCGTCGGATCGTCGCGCCGGCGTTCGACGGAGCGGCCGCCGGGCCCGCCGAGCGCCTCGAATTTCCCGAGAATCTAGGTCTCCGCCGGCGCGTTCTCCTCTTTGGTGCGGCGCAGGACTCCCTTCCGTCGTCGGGGAGCGGCGTCCGGGGGTCTCCGGTAAGGCGGCCGGTACCGTCCGTCACCGTCCCGAGCGGCATCGCCGTGGCTCTTTCGGTTCGGCGAAAATTCGCTCTCGAGCCTCGCTCCGTGCAGCTCGGCCGGGAGCGAGTCGAGCGGCTGCCCCGCTTCGAAGTTCGAAGGCGTCCCCGTCGAGCGACGGGAGTCTCGGCGCGCCACTTTCCGTTCGAGGAACCTCTCCCGGGGGCGCCTTATTCATCGAGACCTTCGTCGGCGAGCCGGAGGACCGCGCGAAAATCGAAGCGGGCTAGCGCACCGCGACGCCGTCGGGCGCCTCGAGTTTTAGTTCGAAGACTGCCGCTTTCGTTCGTCCGAGCGCGTTTTATTCATAATTACATTATGATTATATTAATATCTTTTTCACACCGAGCACCGACTTGCAAAAATTGTGAGCTTGCAGAATACGCGAAATTCGAGATCGGTCTGCTTGTTGATGTTATTATAAGACATTCCAGACTCCCAGTCGACGAGTTAAATTTATGGGGCCGTTCCTATTAAAGATAACGCTCCGCTGAGTGTAAGATTTGCCGAAGCTTGGTCGGTATTAATTTATAACGGCCTAATTTTTTTGCTTCTGCTCGGACAATAAGTTATGACGAGATGGGAAGCGCGAGGCGCCTATTTTCCTTCGCGTATTTGCTTTTCGGAGAGGAGTTTTAAAACCGTATCTCGACTTCGAATGACGCTCTCTCTTCAACACATAAAAGCTCCTCTTAAGCCCGGATAATGAGGAAAATTGCAGACAACGGCCATACCACATTGAAAGCACCGGTTCTCGTCCGATCACCGAAGTTAAGCAATGTCGGGCGCGGTCAGTACTTGGATGGGTGACCGCTTGGGAACACCGCGTGCCGTTGTCACTTTTTTTGTGACCTCTTGCTTCTTCGAGATTGATTTTTAAAACGGACGAGGACCTTTTCAAGCTAAAACTCACTTTTTAGGCTGATATTCTGTACGCGCACATACATGTAAATAGTTTGCTAGATGCCGGAGTCGGCTCTCGCTTACTTTTAGTTCTGCATTATAATTTCAGCCTTCTTTGTTGTTATGTTCGCACGACCATTGGTCACGTACTACATATTCTTAACGGCGTCGCATATCGAGCGATCAAGATAAATTTCATATCGAGTTGGCCGATGTTACATCACGTTTATGTGGTGCAAACTAGATCTGAAATTTATTTCATCGCCCCACTAATCGTTATGGCCTTTGTTATTATGTGTATTAGTACTGCTTTGTTATTTATATTACTATTAGAGTTATTATTAAAAATCGGATATTTGCAAGAAAAGAAAAAAAAAACGAAAGATCCATATGAAAAAAGCGTTTTTTTTAAATTAAAAAGTAAGAAAAGAATTAAAAAACAAAAGATCCATACGGAAAAAGCGTTTTTTTTTAAAATTAAAAAGTAAGAAAAGATTAAAAAACAAAAGATCCATGTGAAAAAAGATTTTTTTTAAATCAAAGCGTAAGAAAAGATTAAAAAAACAAAAGATCCATATGAAAAAAGATCTTTTTTAAACTAAAACGTAAGAAAAGATTTAAAAAACGAAAGATCGAATGAAAAAAGATTTTTTTTAAATTAAAGCGTAAGAAAAGATTAAAAAAACAAAAGATGTATATGAAAAAAGATCTTTTTTAAACTAAAACGTAAGAAAAGAATTAAAAAACAAAAGATCCATATGGAAAAAGCGTTTTTTTTAAATTAAAAGGTAAGAAAAGATTAAAAAAACAAAAGATCCATATGAAAAAAGATCTTTTTTAAACTAAAACGTAAGAAAAGAATTAAAAAACAAAAGATCCATATGGAAAAAGCGTTTTTTTTAAAATTAAAAGGTAAGAAAAGATTAAAAAAACAAAAGATCCATATGAAAAAAGATCTTTTTTAAACTAAAACGTAAGAAAAGATTTAAAAAACAAAAGATCGAATGAAAAAAGATTTTTTTTAAACTAAAGCGTAAGAAAAGATTAAAAAAACAAAAGATCCATATGGAAAAAGATTTTTTTTAAACTAAAACGTAAGAAAAGAATTAAAAAACAAAAGATCCATATGAAAAAAGCGTTTTTTTTAAATTAAAAATTAAGAAAAGATTAAAAAAACAAAAGATCCATATGAAAAAAGATGTTTTTTAAACTAAAATGCAAGAAAAGATTTAAAAAACAAAAGATCCATATGAAAAAAGATGTTTTTTAAACTAAAACGCAAGAAAAGATTTAAAAAACGAAAGATCCATATGGAAAAAGCGTTTTTTTTTAAATTAAAAGGTAAGAAAAGATTAAAAAAACAAAAGATCCATATGAAAAAAGATCTTTTTTAAACTAAAACGTAAGAAAAGATTTAAAAAACAAAAGATCGAATGAAAAAAGATTTTTTTTAAACTAAAGCGTAAGAAAAGATTAAAAAAACAAAAGATCCATATGAAAAAAGATCTTTTTTAAACTAAAACGTAAGAAAAGATTTAAAAAACAAAAGATCGAATGAAAAAAGATTTTTTTTAAACTAAAGCGTAAGAAAAGATTAAAAAAACAAAAGATCCATATGGAAAAAGATTTTTTTAAGCTAAAACGTAAGAGAAGGTTGAAAAACAAAGGATCCATATGAGACACGGGTTTTTTTATAGGAAAACCTAAGTGAGAGTAGTAGTATCTCTTTACAAGCCAACGTAAGAAACGACATAGACTTTGATATTAAAAGTATCTAATAAGCAAGCGATCCAAACGGCCGGATGTTACGCACAAGATGAAACACGAAACTCGCCCGCGAATTCGAAGAATTCGGCTGATCGGACGATAAAACCGATACGGGCGTTATCGGTGTGCGAAGCAGATGGAGAGGGAGATCGAACGTTTTAGGCCGAGTAGCAGGGAGCAGCCGACGCAAGCACTGGGCGCGGGTTAGCGGCAGCAAAATCGAACACGAGATTTGCGTGCGCGAGCGACAGAGAAAGAAAAGCCCCGACGAGAGTTAGGCAGGTAGCGAGTTCGAAGCCGGTTCGGGGCAACTTTTTAAAAAATCCCTCAAAGCGCGTATGCACATACCTGACCCGTGTCATCTCGAAAACTGAAATTGGGCGTCGCAGAAGGTCTCTCCTTGACAAATTCGATAGCGAGGGCAACGTGCACATAAAAAATTTTAAATATCGAACGGGCCAACGGCCGAAGTCCGAGAATTGCGAAAGACGCGAGCGCAAGCAAAACAAACGGCGCCGCCGTACGTTAATGTACTGTTGGTAACAAATTATTTCAAAACGTCACTCTCCCAGTAAAGCCAAGAATGAGTTTAGTTATAATTATTCGACAAATTGCACATTTATCTAATTTTATAATTGTTTCCTATCGTAGTTTTTGATATTAAAATTTGATATGACATATGACGGGTTGGATATTATTCACATGACAGTTAAAAAGTCATTTCGTCAACTAAAATAATAGAAATTCGTGGCTTCTAGATTTGTTACTCGTCCTAGTCTTTTCTCTTTGTGTAGCAACAGTACAAGATGAAACACGAAACTCGCCCGCGAATTCGGATAATTCGCCTGCAGTTCGATAAAACCCATTGAGGGACGCAGAGCGAGCGAGAGAGCGCGCGCGCGCGCGCGGGAGAGAGAGAGAGAGTATGAGTGCGCGTGCGTAAGAGTGAAAGACCGAACGTTTATTGTTCGAGCAGCTGATGTACGCGGGTCCGATGCACTAAAAAGAAAAACGAGATTTGCATGCGCGAGCGACAGAGAAAGAAACGAATCGGCGGGCGTTAGGTAGGTAGCGAGTTCGAAGCCGGTTCGGGGCAACTTTTTTAAAAATCCTTCAAAGCGCGTATGCACATACCCAACCCGTGTCATCTCGAAAACTGAAATTGGGCGTCGCAGAAGGTTTCTCTTTGACAAATTCGATAGCACTTGCAACGTGCGCTTCGAACAATTTCAAATATCGAGAGGGCCAACGGCCGAAGTCCGAGAATAGCGAAAGATGCGAGCGCAAGCAAAACAAACGGCGCGGCGCGGCGCCGTGTTACACGTACACAGCTGATTGCAAATAAAACTGGGTCAGCTGGTATGCAATATGATGTACGATAAAACATTAAACACTCGTAATTATGTTGCTTTTTCTAATGCTTCTTTCTTTTTAATAGTATTTTATGTAGTCGACCTACGGAAATATGAGTTGGAGCAATTTTAAAACGTTATTAAAAACGCAAAAAGTAGTCTCGAGACTTGACCCAGTTTTATTTGCAATCAGCTGTGCAAGACGAAACTCGCAAGCACGCGGAGGAGATTAAAATATTCATTTTTAAAGTTACCGGTGTTCGATCGTCGTTTGGTTTTTCGCCTTCCGAGTTTTTTAAATTTATCGTCTAGCGAGATATTCTTTTTGCGAGGTGGATTGTGGTTCTGAAAAGAACCGTTTTTTTAGAGCTGCAACTTCCGCCCGGAGGAGCGGAGCTTCGCCTTCGGCTTCTTACTTCGAGCTGGTGTACTTGGTGACGGCCTTGGTTCCTTCGCTCACGGCGTGCTTCGCCAGCTCGCCGGGCAACAGAAGCCTGACGGCCGTTTGGATCTCCCGGCTCGTGATGGTCGAACGCTTGTTGTAGTGCGCCAGGCGGGAGGCCTCGGCGGCGATGCGCTCGAAGATGTCGTTGACGAAGCTGTTCATGATGCTCATCGCCTTGCTGGAGATGCCGGTGTCGGGATGCACCTGCTTCAGCACCTTGTAGATGTAGATGGCGTAGCTCTCCTTCCTCCTGCGCTTCTTTTTCTTGTCGCCCTTCGAGATGTTCTTCTGCGCCTTTCCGGCCTTCTTTGCTGCTTTTCCGCTGGTCTTGGGTGGCATGGCTGCGATAGAATGGGTTTGCTGTGATCCTTTCGAACTTCGACTTCGACTGCGACTGCGACTGCGGTCTTCTGATTCGGCTCGAGATTTAATATCGGAACGAAAATGAGCCCTGTTTTGTGGTCTCGGTCTAATTCTTGTAGGCTCCACCCAGCGCGACTCCCGAGCCCCGATTGGCAAACGCGGTTCCCTATAAATTCGTTGCGCGCCGGCAGGCCCGCTTCAATACACGGTCGACTTCTCGTTCTATCGCGTCTGCTGCTTATATTCCGATCCTACTAGAACAATGTCCGGACGCGGTAAGGGAGGAAAGGTCAAGGGAAAGGCGAAGTCCCGCTCCAGCCGTGCCGGCCTCCAGTTCCCAGTCGGCAGAATACACAGGCTCCTCAGGAAGGGCAACTACGCGGAGCGCGTCGGCGCCGGGGCGCCCGTCTACCTGGCCGCCGTCATGGAGTACCTCGCCGCCGAAGTTCTCGAGTTGGCCGGCAACGCGGCCCGCGACAACAAGAAGACCCGCATCATCCCCCGCCATCTCCAGCTGGCGATAAGGAACGACGAGGAGCTGAACAAGCTGCTCTCCGGAGTCACGATCGCCCAGGGCGGCGTCCTGCCGAACATCCAGGCGGTTCTGTTGCCCAAGAAAACGGAAAAGAAGGCTTAAGTTCGAAAAAACTATGAGCAAAAAACCGGCCCTTCTCAGGGCCACAAATTCTCTTTCAAAAAGAATGCATCTCACAGACGTTACTGCTATTTGTTAGATTTAATTATTAATACTGGAATAAAGCGATCCTGCCCGGGTTGCATTACAAGCAATCGTTTAGTAGTGATCGCAGGCTGTCGCACAAATTTTTTTCAATTCAACTTTCGGCTCTCCTTTGTTTAATTTTACGACAAATTATTAACGAAATGCTTAGGAACGCATTCTTCGATCCGTTTAGTTTTACGACAACCAACTATTAATAATTTGCAAGCTTCTAAAGCCTCAAGGCTGGCCAAACCAAACTCTTTCGTTATTGCCGCTCATTACATGACGTTTTTAGTTTTTAACTGGTAAAGAGTAAATTGTCGCACGTCTGATAGATATATCTTTTTGTTGTGAAAATTTGTGGTTCTGAAAAGAACCGTTTTTTTTTAAATTCCTTCTGCGATGACGGGGCAGTTTCGTTTGCAGCTCGCTTAACCGCCGAAGCCGTACAGGGTGCGGCCTTGCCGCTTCAGGGCGTACACGACGTCCATGGCGGTGACGGTCTTCCTCTTGGCGTGCTCGGTGTAGGTGACGGCGTCCCTGATGACGTTCTCGAGGAACACCTTCAGCACGCCCCGGGTCTCCTCGTAGATGAGGCCGGAGATGCGCTTGACGCCGCCTCGTCGGGCCAGGCGACGGATCGCAGGCTTCGTGATGCCCTGGATGTTGTCGCGGAGCACCTTGCGGTGACGCTTGGCGCCCCCTTTGCCCAATCCTTTACCTCCCTTGCCGCGGCCGGTCATCTTTAGCTCGGATCTCGGATTCTCGGACTTCGAACGTTGAACTGGAAAGCGATGCGGGCTGGCCTCGTTGCTGAGAATGCCTGTGAAAATTTCGGGCTGCGCTCCTCTCTTTTATCAACTCGACTCGAGCGAGAGGCGTGCCCGGGCGCTCCGGGCTGCCAATGGGCACGAACCAGAGTCTATAAATGCAACTTTCAAAGGATCGCGGCCGTTACATCTTCGTATCGAGCCACCGCACCGAGCAGACGTGTCTACCAGAGCAGTCCAAGTTCCAGAGTTCCAGCAGTTCAATTCAAAGTCCAAGAGCACGTGTTGAGTCCAGACTCCAGGGTCGTTGGTTCCACGTGCTCCACAGTGGCGGAGAATTAGCTGCTCGACTTTACCATAAAAAGAATGTCAAGGCGTTAACTAAAAAGAATTGTCAAACAAGCAAGATG